>CM039480.1:5426633-5449296 GCA_022433065.1 Begonia loranthoides | reverse complement strand
ATATTCGGAGAGAGGCTGGTCGTAGTGGGACTACGGCGCCGCACACCTATTCACCCTATTCCGCACGGCGAAAAATTAGGGGTGTGACAGTTGGTATCAGAGCAAGAGTTCGAGCAAGAGTTCGAGTAAAGGTTGCTCCTTTTTCTCTTCTACACCCAAGATCTACTACTCAAGAGGTTTTTCGATCAATTCACGAGGAGAATGGCGATGGTCGAGGTGCTTGCAAGGCTTTCTCGATTAGAGGAGTTCACAGGGGTACGTGAAGCAAGCGATGAGGAGTCCCTACGACTCCAAATTATCTCCCTAAAGATGGAAATCGACGTCCTCAAAGCTTCGGTAAGCGAAGATCTAGCGGCGGCAGAACAACTCACACGAGAGGGGCTCGCACGGGTTAATAGGGAGGTAGCGTAGGTAAGCACAACGGTAGTGGCAGCAGGTGGAGCGGCAAAGAGGCTTGGCGCAACGGCTACGCAATTTAAAATTCTGGAACCGAAGCCCTACAATGGCAATCGGAACGCAAAGGAGTTGGAGAATTTTCTATTCGACATAGAACAATATTTCCAAGCGGCCGGAATCGAGGAAAGCAACAAAGTTATGATTTTTAGCATGTATCTTGCTGGAGACGCAAAGCTATGGTGGAGACAACGTCTTGACAAAGAGCCAAAGATCATTAGTTGCGAAGTTCTCAAGCGAGAACTAAAAGAGCGATTTTTACCGCTCAACGCCGAGTGGACGGCAAAGGAAGCAGTAAGGAAGTTGCGACAGACAGGGTCGGTTCGTGACTATGTTCGAGAATACAGTTCCTTATTGCTTGATATCCGAGACATGCATGAGAGTGATAAATTATTCAACTTTATGGCTGGACTTCAACCATGGGCACAAACAGAGCTGCGACGGCATGGTGTGAAGGATGTGTCATCGGCAATTGCGATTGCCGAGGGTTTGGTGGACTTCAGGACCGCCCCTACTTCTGAGAAGAAAAAGGGAAGAGACGACAAGCGAGGTAAACAAGGTGGGCACGACAAAGGTAAAAGGACCGAGGGATCTAAAGGCAAGGGATCTGATCAACCCCAACGCAAGAAGAACCAGGGTTACTTTATATGCAGTGGGCCACATTATGCTCGGGATTGTCCTACTAAGGCGGCAGCATCTACCCTAAGGGTCCAGGAAGAGAACTCCGAAGGAGAGGAGAAAGCTCGGATGAACCCCATTCAACTAGTGAATGCCCTGACAAGCAGTCAAAAAGCGACGACAAGCGGACAAGCAACAGCGGCGTCTGGCCAAACACCGCCAATGCAGAAGGGCCTAATGTTCGTCGAGGTGCAGGTCAACGGAAAGAAGGTGCGTGCGATGTTGGACACCGGCGCAACCAACAACTTTATCTCGCAGCGGAAGGCGGGAGAGCTCGGCTTGGAAGTGACCAAGAGCACGAGCTTGATTAAAGCAGTCAATTCAGACGCCCAGCCCATCAAGGGCACGACGACACCCCTGCTGAGAGTAGGCGAGTGGCAGCAATCATGCCCGATGATGATTGTGCCATTGGACGACTTTGATCTTATATTGGGCTTGGAGTTTTTCAGGCTAGCAAAGGCGACGGTACTGCCACATCTTGGAATGATTCTTATCCAAGACGAGACAACACCTTGCATGGTCAAGAGTGAGAACCGAGGCAAAAGCGTGATGCAATCATCCCTACAGTTGAAGACGGGAGTTCGGAAGGGGGAGACAACCTTCTTGGCGACACTACGCGAGGTCAAGCAGGACCAAGTGGGGGAGATATCATCAGAGGTACGCGCAGTGTTGGAGAGATATTGTGATGTGATGCCAGCGGAGCTACCGAAAGTGTTGCCACCAAGGCGCGCTATCGATCATCACATTGAGTTGGAGCCGGGCGCAGTGCCTCCTGCACAGGCTCCCTATCGCATGGCTCCATCAGAGTTGGCGGAGTTGCGACGACAGCTGGACGAGTTGTTGGAATCTGGTTACATCCAACCGTCCAAGGCTCCTTATGGGGCACCGGTGCTTTTTCAGAGGAAGAAAGATGGCGCACTGCGCATGTGCGTTGACTACCGGGCATTGAACAAAATCACCATCAAGAACAAGTATCCTATTCCAAATGCAAGTGATCTATTTGACAGATTGGCAAAGGCGTCATACTTCACCAAGTTGGACTTGAGATCGGGGTATTGGCAGGTGAGGATAGCCGAGGGTGACGAGGCCAAGACGGCAATGGTGTCGAGATATGGTTCATATGAGTTTTTGGTTATGCCGTTTGGGCTAACCAACGCACCGGCTACTTTTTGCAATCTTATGAACGACGTACTCTATGAGTTCTTGGATAGCTTCGTGGTGGTCTATCTGGACGATATTGTCATCTACAGCGAGTCCTTGGAGGAGCATTTACATCACTTGGAGACAGTTCTGAAGAAGCTCAGGGAGCATTCTTTATTTGTGAAGCGGGAAAAGTGCGAGTTTGGGGCAACAGAAATCAACTTCTTAGGCCACTCCATCCGAAAGGGAGAGATTCGCATGGATGGTGCTAAGGTACGGGCGATCGACGGATGGATCGCGCCAACAAAGGTAACCGAGCTAAGGTCTTTCCTTGGCTTAGCCAACTATTATCGGAGGTTTATTGCAGACTACTCGAGACTGGTGAATCCCTTGACCGATTTGTTGAGGAAAGATAAACCATGGGCATGGACGGACGCATGTCAAGAGGCATTTGAGCAGGTGAAGAGGGCGGTGACAACGGAGCCAGTGTTGAGGCTTCCAGATTTTACTTTGCCATTCGAGGTGCATACAGATGCGTCAGAGCGCGCAGTGGGTGGAGTCTTGGTTCAAGATGGACATCCGGTCGCTTATGAGAGCCGAAAACTAAAGGGAGCCGAGGAGCGCTATTCAGCACATGAGAAAGAGATGGTGGCGGTTATACATTGCTTGGTAACTTGGAGACACTATCTATTGGGCATACAGTTCACCGTGGTCACAGACAATGTGGCCAATACCTATTTCAAGACACAAAAGAATCTCTCACCAAAGCAGGCGTGATGGCAGGAGTTCTTGGCAGAGTTTGACTTCACTTGGCTACATAAACCAGGGGCCGAGAATAGAGTGGCAGATGCACTTAGCCGCAGGGAGCACGCGGAGCGCATAGCAGCGATAACGGAGGTTCGCTCGGATCTTCTAGAGAAGATCAAAGCGGCATCTACAGAAGATGTTGCGTACTTGCGACTTGTGAAGCAGGTACGGGATGGGTCGGTGAGGCGATATTGGCTAGAAGACGGCTTATTGAAAGCACGTGGTGACAGAGTTCTAGTGCCTAGTTGGGGCGGGGTCCGCCAACTTCTCCTGAAAGAGACACATGACACCCGCTGGGCTGGACACCCCGGCGTCGAGAGGATGCTCGCTTTATTATCACGAGACTACATCTGGCCGAAGATGGAAGAAGACATTGAGCTCTATGTGAAGACATGTCTAACTTGTCAGGTGGACAAGACGGAGAGGAAAAAAGAAGCAGGGCTACTTCAACCACTCCCAATTCCAAGCAAGCCATGGGAGTCGGTCTCGATGGATTTCATCACCGGGATGCCAATGGTGGAGGGGAAAGGATCTATCATGGTGGTGGTAGATCGCTTGACAAAGTACGCTGTGTTCATGGGCGTACCAAAGACATGCACCGCACAAGAGGCGGCGGATTACTTCATGAGGTTCGTGGTTAAAACATTTGGGTTGCCGAAAGATATTGTGAGTGATCGAGACTCGAGGTTCACAGGGAAGTTCTGGACTATATTGTTCAACTTAATGGGCACCGAGCTAAAGTTCTCCACGGCAAACCATCCCCAGACAGACGGGCAAACTGAGCGGCTCAATGCATTATTGGAAGAGTATTTGAGGCACTTTGTATCACCGAGCCAGAGAAATTGGGTGGATCTATTGGATGCAGCTCAATTTTCATACAACATTCATCGGACATCGACCACGGGAATGAGTCCCGCGGAGCTTACTTTGGGATTTCAGCCGGCGACTCCAGCTGAAATTGCACGCAGGAAGGAGCAGGGCCCCTGTCCAGCAGCCTACAGGTACAGACGAGACCAGACAGAACTGTTAGAACAAGCCAAAGAAAGTTTGGGCAAGGCCCAACGACGGATGAAAAAGTATGCAGATAAGGGGAGAAGACCACTAGAGTTCAAGGAGGGGGACCGGGTCCTACTCAAACTCACGCCTCAGATATGGAAGAAGGTGACATCTCGGAGATATCACAAGGGACTTCTTCCCAAGTATGATGGACCATTCACGGTTATCAAAAAAGTTGGGTCGGTGGCCTACCGATTGCAACTTCCCGACAGACTCAAATTGCATCCTAAATTCCATGTAAGTTTCTTAAAGCCCTATCACGAAGGAGATAGAGTTCAGAGATTGAAGGCTCCACCTGGGGTTCGAGTGGAATTTCAAAAGAAGATTTCCAAGATCCTTGATCATCGAAGCATGGGAGAAAGTTCAAAGAATAGGCGCACGCAATTCTTAGTTCTATGGGAGGATGAAGATGAGGCAACGTGGGAGAATGATAAAGACTTGTGGCAATTTGAAGACGAGGTGACGGCTTACTTAGATTGGGCGTCGACGAGGCCTTCGACTTCATCTAGTGGGGGAGGATTGTCACACCCCCTTTCTCACAAGGCGTAAACGGGCGCAGCGCCCGAAAGGAGGCTTCTGGGAAGCCTCACAATAGTGCGCTGGGTGCACTATGCAAACAAGCTGCGTGCGGGGCGCGCATCAGGCAGGAGTAGACGTCGGCAGTGCGTGCGCCGCAGAGGAGAAGACAGCAGCGCGATTGGGCTGGGTCAGCAGCGCGCCAACTGGGCCGACAGTGCGCTATCATGGACTAGCACACACTAGATTGGAGCTACTATGATGGACTAGCACACACTGGATTGGAGCTACTAGCATGGACTAGCACACACTGGATTGGAGCTACAAATCCTACTAGCCTTAGGATTCCTAGTTCTAGTTGAATTAGGATTGCTTATTGCCTATAAATAAGACTCTTGAGGCACCAACCAAGGCATTGATAATCATTGAGTGATTAGTCATCCTTGAGAGAGTTATGGTGTTCCGAGTGGCGAGAATTGTTCCTAGTTTCTTTGGTTTGGAATCGAAAGAAAGGGTTGGGGGCCGGGCTCCCGTAAAGAGTTTGTGTTCAACGAGAGGAGGCGACATCCGAGAATATTCGGAGAGAGGCTGGTCGTAGTGGGACTACGGCGCCGCACACCTATTCGCCCTATTCCGCACGGCGAAAAATTAGGGGTGTGACACCATCTTTCAATAGACAGACCACCTTGGATGAGCAGAAGCGTCATGGTCGGTCACATTTTCCTTATATTTATATTTGAATTTCAATCCAAATTTCACTTTGTTAGTTGAATTATACCCTACGTTCAGATTTTGAAAAGTGGGGATTAGAATCTCCTTATGTTACGTTCTGTAGTTTCTTATAATAAAATATGTAGTTTGAAATATTTTTTTTCTTTTGGTAGTTCAAAACTTTTTAAAAATGTGTATAGTTATTTCAAAAAAGCTTTTATTTGTAAAATGTGTAGCGGAAGATTTTTCTTAAGGAATCAAATAAAGTTCATAAAATGTTAAATACAATTTCTTTAAATACCTCATTTATAAAATTTCAACTTCATGTTTACATACACTTTTTTTCAAAACTTTAACCCATATGGTTGGTTTTACGATAACAACACAAGTCATCTTTGTAGAGATATTTCCTTAAATATATCATCTCTTTTTTATCTTTCTTTCTTTCGTGCTGGAGTCTGGTTCGTAACTATATCACAAGACTCATCTATAAACTTATTGCTTAGTAGGTAATGAATATCTAAACATGTCATCAATTCTATAGAAACATGCTGCATAAATAAATATGATATCCAATATGTAAAACCATTATCTCTTCTTTTTCTTTTCTTCCTTTCTTTTCTATACTCTCGTATAATCAGCTTAGACATCAATCAAAAGTTTTGCTAGTAGCTATACACATTAATGCATGACAATATGTCCCGACATCAATTGGAAACTCGTCAGCGGTCATGTACATCTATATATGACATCTCATGATAAACTCGACATCAATTGAATTCTCCATACAACCATGCACATCAATGCACCACATCACATGGTAGACTCGACATCAATCAAGTTCTCTGTATGGCCATGTACATCAATGCATCATATTTCATGATAGACTCGACATCAATCGAATTCTCCATTAGCTGCTATGTACATCAATACAGTATGACCTATCACCTTTTGTATAATCAGCTCCGACATCGATCGTAAGTTTTGCTTGCGATTGTATACATCAATGCACAACTATCTGTCCCAACATCAATGGAAAATCCGCTAGCGGGCATGAACATCAATGCATAATAACCTTATACCTACGGTAGGTCTGTCCTGACACAATTAAGATCAAACTAACAAACTCAATCATATCCTTCAATCCTCTTTTTCTTTTTCTAGACAATCTTTTGCCAACTAACTTACCATGCGCAGACTCCATTGCACGTCAAATTGTCATGTATCATAACTTGGTTTAAGAAAAACTTGTAATTTTGTAATAACATGTCAAGTTGGTGAAATTAGCGCAATGCTTTAGTGTGTTGAGTCACCATTAAGAAAATTGTAAGTTTAGAAAACATTTGGAGTGTAAAATTTGATAAATATTGGAGATGGAGTCCAATTATATTTTTGGAAGTTTTTACTATTTTTCAATGTATTAAGTCTAATTTTAATAATTGTTTGGATGAGTATAAAAGAAGAAATGATTTAGAACAATCTAATGAGAATAAGATGACTAGGAAGCATCAAAGGAGATGATCTTTTGGCAATCTTACGTAGTTGAAGATTTAATGCATATGATTGAATTGGACAAGATGTCAATAATGGTATGACTTTTCAATTTATGGGTTGTGTTGTAGGACGTTAATATAGAATTCTTTTATATCTACAATATTTATGTTTCTTCGGGATTGGTTGTAGAAACGTTGTAACCACCTCTAGTGTTAATGATATCGTTAAAAGTAAACTATGAAGTGCCTTTTGTTTGTTACCATTTGTATGTGATGATTGATGATCACGTGGATTTGATTTTTCTACAAATGGATTAGTTTGACGTAATTTCGGGAATAGATTAGCTAAGTAATAATGAATGACTGTTAATTATTTTTGAAGTGTGTAACTTTCTATTTAGATAGCTAGCAAGTGGTTATGCACCCGTAGTGAGTCGAGGGCGATACATGTTGCCCTACTTTATGAGCTTATATAGGGTTGAAATAAACTATTATAGAAAAGTATGACTTTTTAGTTAGGTGATGAATAATTGTTGTATATCAATGTAAACTTAACATTTTACTACTGACTCACTGTTGCAAGGTTGTTTGAATGGAGATTAAAAATTAGCACACTTATGAGAGTATTTTTACTATTAGTGGTTATTATGTGCTAGATGGGAAGAATCCAATTTATCAGTTGAGATTGGATATCTTGATATTTTTCTTAAGGATCTGTCAAGATTACCTTCCGACTACATACTTTATTTTAGTATTTATTTATTTTGGTTCCTAACATTGCTCCAATTTTTTTAGGCCTTTACGTGATGGTTTAGACTAAGTTGAGTTAGTTAAAAACTCAACTGATTAATTTACTGCATAATGATTATATTTGTAATCGTATATCGATAGGAGATATTAGCGTTATTTTCTAGGAAGCAAGATAGTTTGCATTGTTTGTGCGTTTAATTACTAGATGTTAGATCAAGTGATGATTAATATTAATTATTTGATTTGAGGATTAGGGAAATGTTCAATCAGTTGAGTAGATCGATGTATTCTACCATGAATTTTCTTAGATTGAACGATCATCAATTGAAGATTAGTAAAAAGAATATTCATATGATTACTTTTTGAGTTTGTTATGTACGTTTTGAGTTTAAGTTTTTGACGTTTAGTTTGACTAATGTCCTAGTTACTTTTAAGAATATGATTAAACAAATCTTCATATCCTATTGAGTTACCTTGCTAAAATATCCATTAATTTCATATTGGTTTATTTTAAGACTCATGATGAACATATAGAATATTTGGGTTTCTGTTTGTAGATATTGTGAGAGCATTGGTTGTAGGTTAAAAGAGAATAATAGATTTTTTGGATGGTTGAGGCTAAATTCTTTGGGCATGTTGTTTCTTGAGGCAATATTTCATTGGATCTTATTTGGATTGTGGTTGTGTTAGACTTGAAGCCACCAAGGAACATTATTGAGGTTTAGAGTTTCTTGAGGTTAGCTAATTGTTGTTATTGTTGCACATGAAAATTTTCCTTCTATGGTCAAACTTTTAACTCAAATCACAAGAAATGATGTTAAATTTGTTTGTAATGGGAAGTTTTCCGCAGCTGATGCATTCGCCCCCTCCTCAAACATCTTATTTTACTTCGATACCTGAGGAGACGTCCAGCTAGATGAGCAGGATGGAGGAGCTCCATCATATAGCACTTACTAGAATACAAATGATTGAGGAGCACCTTCAAATGGCACAGGTCAAAATAAAAAAAGTGGAGGAGCGAGCAGAAGAGAGGCGTCAGCAAGCAGAAGAGAGGCATCGTGATCTGTTGGAAGCACTTCAGAGAACAAAGTAGCGAGCAGCCCATAAAACAGCCTCTCCATCGTCCTCTGAAGCAACAGAAGCCACAGACCACTTGTAAATTATTTACTTTGTATGCAAAGTCTAGTTTTTACTTTATTTGTGTTTGATGTAATAACATGTCGTTGATTTACAACACCATTGCCATAAGACACCAACTTGCTCCTCCAGCTATGCTTGCCGAGGTGCAGGAGACAAGTGAGTCATAGCCTCAGGCCCTTAAAACTATGCGCATGGTACGTCTTTGATTTGGTTATATATGTGTGTCTGCACTTATTCATACTTTTTTAGTCTGACGGGCTTTTGCCATTTTTGTTGTAGTCTTAGGAATTGATGGATGTCTTCAAGAAGTATGTTGCGCCAAATACTCGGAAGAACGTGGAGACATGTGCAATTCTTGGGGGAAAGCTGCTCGAAGGTGATTACACCATCACTGACAAAGAGCGGTATGTATTTTCTCTTGTGTAAATTCATAATATTGCTTTCCGCAATTGTTACCAGCAATTGTTTTCTTTGCATTGCAACCCGTACGATATCTTTCGGTGTACGAGTGAGGGGATGAGGGTGATCCAACTGTGCACTAATAAGGTACAATTCCATGAGCACGACAATCAACCCTTTAAGGCTCTGTTGTTTGACAAAGCATCGAACGTACTTGTGGACACGCAATTGTCTTTTGCAATCAAGGATCAAGAAGAAGGCGGCTTAGGAATAGATGTTTAAGTAGACTTTGTTGTAAATTATGTTTACATTGACGTTGTCGTTTGGATAGAAAAATATTGATTTTGATAGAAAACGTAATTGACGCTACATGTTTACGTTTGCTGTTTATAGTTAGTTTTGATAATATCTAGTTGGGAAATGCATATCTGCTGTTGTTCATGTTGCAGAGGGGATAGACTTAAAAACAAGCGAAACTCTTGCAAAATTTTTAATTTTTTTAAAGTGAAAATGACTCAAACGATTCTATTCATCGTGAACAACCATGAACAACCATGTAAGCATGGTCATCGCATTCATTGCAACAATTTCAGCAAAATGTAAGTAACATTGAAACATAAAAGGCATACTAATCATGACAAACCGCTGCGGATTTTTGGACACGTCGCAGCGATTTCTTACGAGCCGTTGCAACTTTGTTGACAAGCCACCGTGACTCGTCAAAAATTCGTTGTGGCTTTGTGGACAGGCCACCGCTGTTTGTTAGCAAGCCGCTGCGTCTTTGTGGATAGGCCATCGCGGTTTGTTGGTAAGCCACTGCAGCACTTCAAAAAATCGCAGCGGCTCGTTATGGCTTTGAAAGACAGATTCAAATTCACAGTTGGTACTTGGATATTAGCATACTAATCAATTTTTATTCACCCTCAACAACCAAATGTATAGAACCAATATATCAATTCAAATTTATCAAAGCAATTAAAATTTATCAATTCAAATTTTACAACGATAATATCCATTACAATCGCATATACATATCAAACCTACTTTATCAAACCAATGTATCAAGGAAGGTTAAGGTCCACATATGTGTATATTTGTATTTGTGGACCTTGCGCATTATCCTCCTACAAAACACATTGCAAATACAATTAGCATAGTTCAAATAACACTTGAAAATGTAAACGTGATAATGGGATCACCTATTTCTCAGGAACTATGTCTAGAACTGTCTCAGCAACTCTCTCAGGGACTGTCTAGGGAACTCTGAAATCCATAAATGTGCCCTCCAGCCTTCCTCTGCTGCCTTTGCCTCTACCTCTGTCGCCTCTGTTAGCCTCTGCACTGCTCTCGCCTCCACCTTCGCACGTGCGGGAATTGTGCCCCACACCGGGCACAGGTCATGTTCATATGTCTTCTGGGCAACACTGTCCTGCTTGAGGCCTCGTCCACATCCCGTATTCTACGCTTTCACGGTCATCCTAAAAGTCTTTTAAATGGCAGTGGGATAATTTGATCAAGATGCGTCACAGGAGGCCACTCGATTTGTCCATTAACGAGGCGGACAAAGTGGGAGTACATCGCCATGTATGTTTCTTGGTGATAGCACGCATGCACAAATTCCTCAAGAGATCTCCTTGTGAAGTGAATGCAAGGGACTGTATGGACACACAGGATGCTGGTCAACTCCCACCAGTAATAGGTACAAGTACACCTGTCCAAATCGACAAAGTACTGTTCATTACCATTGCTGACCTCAAACTGGGTAGCTCCTGAAAAATGGGGGCTCCAATTTTGACCAGTAAGTTGTAGTTTGGCTAGCCAGTTGCTGATCTGCGAACACAAAAGTTCTGTTGAACGAGCCATCTTTTCATTTTTTTTCACAATCCTACCCATAATACCCTTTCGTATGATTTTGAACATACTTAGAATTGGTTTGTCCCGAGCTGGTAGGATGCAGGCATTAAAGAACTCGCTGAGGTTGTTGAGGCTTAGGTCGTATTTGAGGATGGAGCAGAAGGCATGTTTGGCCCAATATCTCACATCTATTCCTTGTAGATAGTTGTGGGCCGCTGGGTTAAGCACAAATAATTTCGTCATCTCTCTCTCAAACTGCCTCACTGTTGTGGCTCTAGATGCGGCCCACATTGTATCCTTGAATAACTTGCCTTTAAATTGTTTTTGAAAATTGCCATACAGGTGTCGGATGCAAAACTGATGATCCGCTTGCCCTGCCACTTCTTTTACATGCTGACATTAGCCCCCACAAAGATTCATAGTATAAGTTAAACATTGGTACACACCACATAACATAAACATAAAAGGCAAGAGCAATCAACCAGACCTTTTGTCGGTAAGAAATAATTATCTAGCCATTGCCACTCTGGGTGGTTAGATCGTCGAGCAACAATTCCAGAAACCAGCTCTATGAAGCCCTATTTTCTGCTTCAACCACAACTACAGCAATCGGATACATTCCATCGTTCCCGTTGATAGTGACAGTAGTGACCATCTAGCTCAGAGTCGCTCCCTTCAAGTGGCAACCGTCCAAACAAATAACTGGTCTACCACAGTTTCGCTGGGCCATCTTGCATGCAGTCAAACACATGTACATCCTTTTAAATGCACTCATCTCTAGGTCAATGCGCACCGAGCTTCCAAGATTAGACCTCCGAATCTCCTCGGCATAGAACCATATGAGCTTGTATTGCTTATTATCATCCCCTTCATTAATTTTTTTGGCCACATTTGTTGCCCTTCTAGCAAGGCTGGGTGTGATGTTGACATTGAAGTTCTTCCTGACTGTCTCAATTATGGAAGAAAGGTCTCAGTCGACCTGACTTTTAAATCTATCCAAGTAATGCGCTGCCACCCATTTGGTAGAGGCATGGCGGCTTTCCATCTTTCTTGAGCAAGTGTGAACGTTGTTGTAGAACTTTATTTGAAACGTCATTTCACCTTGCATTTTTTAGGCGTGCAGCCACCACATGCATCCTTCTTGGCATATAGCCCTCAACTGATGTGCGTCACTATGGGTGAATTTTATCTCGTACCCATTCTTCAACGCATGATGGACAATTTTTTGTCTAATTTCATTCAGTGAACTATACTTTTTGCCAGGGCTCATACCAGTTAAGCTGCATTCTGCTTGTGGTGGGCGTGTAGGCCTACTCTCGGCCTTGTCCATGTCTTCTTCATTACTGGATTGGCATAATGAACGGAGGTCCTCCTCATCCTCCTCGTGTAGATTTGCTGCGACGAAGTGCAACACTATTACAGCTTCATCTCCAATCCCACGTACCTGATTGGCAAAAAATATGGTTGTGGACTTTACTTCAACTTGACAGTTAATAACATATTTCTCAACACTCCAAGACGCCATTTGCTTTTCAATAAATTCTTCAATTTCGCCAAAATGCGGTTCACTTAAGCTCTCAGAATTCTCTAGGGTTCGCTAATCGCTGACAAATTGTCTGAGAAAATCATCAGGAGTCATCGATGTATTTATACAATTTGAAGTAAACTGTTGCAGTTTAGGCTGACGTCGCAGCATTGTGTCAAGACACTGCGGCGGCTTCATACCAAACCACAGCGGTGTCTTGACACACCGCTACTGTTCCTAGATGAACCGCCATGGTTCATCACAAATCTTCACATAGTTTTTAAAAACTATGGAGGCACGACAGTTTGTATACGAACCGTCGCAGCGCCACATCATTACATTTAACGAAAAACGTGACAACAATGTTGGATTTGACATTTTCTCATAGTTTAGTGGTTAATTTGTTAGGAAAAAAATAATAGTAGTTGGTTTGTCACCAACAATAAAGGATGATGGTTGATTTGTCATTTTACCACAAAATAATTATTTATTACTATTTTTTAATAGGCCATGGGCCAGATATAACAATATTAGTGTTTAGATACCCCCTCCCCCTCCTCTCAAAGTCTCATGTATCGTATTAAGAATTGTAGAATTTAATCACATGTATCGTATTAAGAATTGTAGAATTTTGATAATGAGTTAAAGGAGAGTTTTGGCAGTTATCTTGTGGCCATTATACTAATTGATGGGTGATAACCTTTTATTTCTTCATAGATGGTTGGCTTTTGAATAGATCTAACCTTCAAAAATCTAACCCTTATTTTATTTTGCAATTTAATTGAGAGATTGTAGCTACAAGAATGAAGGAGGTTTTGAGTTATGATTTAGCAAATTTGGAAAGAGATCCAAGTTTGGATATTAAAAATCGAAGGTAAGTTAAAATTCGATATTCTTTTGTTTCTGGTTTTATTTTTGAAATTTTAGAAATTGACTTAAGAATCCAAATAAGATTTGGATCCATAGAAACAACATTGAATCAAGGAGTTTGAGTGTAGATTGTCAGAGGGAAGGAGAAATCATGGAAGGTATGTATCAAATTATCAAATTTTCGTCGTTTGTTTTGGCATTTGCTTAAAAAATATAGATTTGATTGAAAGCTTAGAATTTTGAGTTGTATCATGAAATCGATAAGTATAAATTGAAGATTCTTGCATGAAAAGGACTTAATCAAAGTTTATAATCAAAATATTATCATTTAAGATTGGAAATCAGAGTATTCAGAGAGGCCTGAGCTAGTTTTTTATCGCAGAAGTTGACCGGGGTGATATACGCGGTTGACCGAACTTATTGTGGTAAACAAAATCGACCAGTGAACCTTTCGTACTTTTTCTGAGGTTGACTAGGACACGTTTTTAAAGTTGAATTTTCTTGGGATTATTTCTATAAGATTTCCGAGTTAGTTCTTATCCCAATTATGGGTTCCAACAAAATTTTTGAGAATTTTAAAATGGTACTGACGAGGATGTTGTGTTAGATACTGAGATTTAAATGTTATTCTAAACTCCCTAAATTTTGAACTTTTGATAGTGGTATATGTTAGACTATATGCACACCTAAAGAGGAAGGTATGAATTAGGTGAGCTAACTATTTCATTCGATATTATTAATTATATCCCTAAGTGATTTATTACAAATATAAAAGCAAACAATAGCTAATATAAGAGTTAAGGGATAGAGAGATGACACCAGTTTGTTCATGTGGTTCGGCAAACCCGCCTATGTCCGCACTCTAAGTTTCTCACTTGGAGATCTTTAATCACCTAACCTCCTTGGTTAGTGATGATTGACTTCATGGGCGTCAACTAAGCCTTTACAATTGACTATGCTTATGGCATCACCCTTTCCTTTTTGACTATTCCGAGACATCACACTTTTCTCTATTTAAGTACAATAAGAGAATATAAAACTTAAGGTTCTAAGCCTAAGCTCTGACAAAAATAAATCCCAAATTTAGAAGTAGAGAGAGCTAGGCTAAACACTCAAAGATAGAGAGAAATATGAGTAGAACATTCGGCAGCGTTTCAATACAATTCTTTGTTGGTTAATCTTCAATTCGAAGTGCCTCTATTTATAGAAACAGCTTGATGGTAGACCATGCTCTGTTTGGTCGACCGCCTCCCGCATTGGAATGTTACTGTTGAGCATTCTATCAAATCGGTTGACCACTTTGTCAACTCTAGTCAACTGTTTCCACTGTTTCAGAAAATCGAAGCAATCTGTAAGATTTTCGGTCAACTACTTGCTCTTCTCTGGTCCACTGCTTCAACACATTCCAGAATCCAGTTGCTCTCTATAAGAATTTTGGTCAACCAAATCTTCAGTGCTGGTCGACTGCTTTCTGTTTTGGCTCTTCTACAGCCTATCTGGTCGACCATCCTCTTGGCCTTGATCGACCTTTTCTCCGTGTTTTGAACATCTTGAAATGTTTAAGTCCCAAAACTTAACCATTAATTATATCGACTTAAACAAGCATGTTAGTATATATAAATACTCTTGTTAATATGTATTTTCAATGAAGAATAATTATAAATTAAATGATAATAATAATTATATTCAAATTATAAACAACTTATAATCATAGTAAAATATTCATCATTAAAACAATTAAGTCTAATATACATAAGCTAACATTATACCAAATCTGATTTCTACACTCACATCAGAATCTGCTTTTAGTTCTAGTGGTCGTGCTCTTGAGGCCACCAAAACTATTGAAGCTCTTATATGCACTCAAAGTTGGTTTAAATCATTCAATCCTTTCAATATGTGTCCATAAATTGATGAGTTAGATAGTACTATAATGACTATTGATGAAGGTTGGTATATTGTACCTACTATTTCTATTTTTTCGTAATTATTATACATGTTTTATCTTTAATTCTTTCAATATTTTTATTTTGCAGATTTGGCTCCGGATGAAAGATTTGAAGAAGATGAATCAATAACTTGACAACTTTTACTTTTCAAATATTATCAATTATGGTTTTGAATTGATGTTTAGAATATTTTGATATTATGTACTATGATTTTTTATATTATGATGTGTAGAATTATTTAATACTATGATGTTTGTTTAGAATATTTTGATTTTTCATATTATGAAAGCAAGTTTAATAACATAGAAAACATATTTAGTTTATTTTAGTTGACAATAGATATATTTTTTGTTTTATTTGATTATGGGTGAAAGGTGATGAATGTCTTTTTTAATTGTTTTCCCTTTTTCTGATTTTTTTTCCTTTTTCCCATTTATTTATTTTTTATTAACTTTTTTTAAGTATATTTGAAACCAAATTGGGACTGAACCATGCCCGTTCTAGGGCAAAATTGGATCAAACGGACTCATGCCAACCCCTAATGGCATGTGAAACCTGTTTTAAAATTATTAAAAGGATTTTCGAAATATGAATCCATACTTGTATTTTTCATCACCAATTAACAGTTTTAAACTGTTTTCTTGTGTATTAGGTATAGTTTAGGATCCCTACTGAGTTAATCACTCTCTCCAAAAAAACTCATTATTTTTTCCCAAGTAAAGATCATGGAGGTTAAGAGTAACTGGCTGTTGTGGAGATCGTCATCATTTCATTCTTTTCTATTTTGAGTGTTTATTTCTTTTTTGTGGTGAAAGCTTTTTTATTTCTTTATTCTCTTTTTTATGGTCTAGATAACTAACTATATTTGGTGCTATTTATTTCCTGCACAATATTTCTTTGGATGTATTTTTTGCACTATCTTATTATTTTGTGATCCCAATATAGATTTTGACCCATCTCGTTTGGGTTGCGACTTTAATTTTGACTATGTATTTTGCTACAAACCATGCTTTAAATTAGACGATTGGGTATTCTCTGAAGACTTTGGTCAATTTGACTTGGCATTTCTGTCTGGTCCTGTTTTGTTGTCATTATAATGAACATAGGGGAAAAAAATTTAAATGCACACTAAAACACAACATATACTAGAAATTGGCATAGCCTATAAGTAGCCCTTGATGGACTGGACCTTTCTTTTCGAAATGGAGTTGCTTTTACTCATATGTTGTTTTGGCGTTTCAGGAGCATTAAAAGGAAGGTTTTGATCGCGGTGAATCTCGATACATATTGCCCAAACCAATCCTTGACGTGGCAAAAAAACAAATAGTTAATAAAGGGTAGAAGAGGGATAATGGGCTAAAACCAGTTTGAGAGAGGGAGAAGGTAGAAAAAATAAATAAATATATTGAAAGTGGTTAATTCAAAGTATTATCTTATGAAATTCCTTGATTTTCTTTCTTAAAACTCGTACTTTGGTTGATTTTTTCAGCTAAGATTAATACTAAGTATACCCTCTAACTCTAATTTTACATTATGTGTTGTTCATTCATTAATAGATTAGAATATAAAATTATAGTGTGAAGGTAACATTTCTCATTTAAATATTTCATTTTTTTTTTCTTAATTCATCATTTCATCCCCTCTTATTTCATCTTCCTCTTTGATACATTGGAGACCCAATCTAGCAAGTCAGAGGAACGCTGCAGAAGCGATATACTCTTCTCCAACTTACCAAACTAGACTAATGTTGTGATGTAATGTTCTACGACATAGTAAGAGACATGTTATATGTAATGCCTCATACCGTAATTTTCTTTATTTTTGTGCAAAATATATTTTTCGATACTTTTTATCGTACTTTTGATAATCATTTTGCACAACGGAAGACTTTTACAAAAAACATTTTGTAATTCTAACATTTTCTTCATAAAATCCTTTCATGCATATTAACATTCATTGAAGTGATATACAACAACATGACTTTCATTAAAATCTTTTTGTAAAAAAGTCTTTATTTATAAGCTATAACTCATGGGTTACGATTGCTGTAACAACCTCAAATGCTTCTCACGAGCATGCGTCATCAACCACGTCGTTATCCATAGAGAGTCCCATTGTTTAATTCGTTTACCTACATCACAAAATTCATCTATAAGTTTAACGTTTAGTAAGTAATGCATAATATAAACATGATATACATTTTTTATAAAAACATTTTCTTTCTTTTCCTTCTTTTCTTTCGTTCATTCTTTCTATCTTGTTCTTATTCTTAACATTGGGATACAACATCAAAGCCATAAATCATTGGGGGACAAACCCACCAAAGCTCTAATGGGGTTGAAGCCACAAAAGTTCCATTGATACCCTATCGCCAAAGCTTTTTACGTGTCTTTCATCTCATCTTCAATATTTTTCAATGAAAACATATACATATAAAACATTTTCATTCTTTTCTTGAAAAACATAATGCATAAGAGTGAATGCTCAATCATAAGAGATCCTCAAAAAATAATATCAACCACATCTTCAAGCAACATATTATTAGTCAATATCTCCACAAATCCTCAATCATCAAATAATATCTTATTAGCTAAACATCATAGCACATCATTACAATATATTCTTGATCCACATATTATTATAACATATTAACAACTAAAAACATCTTAGCATCTTGTGACATAAGCTGCTAAGCTCAGCACATATAACCATTACTTACCTTGAAATCTTAGAAATTATCCAATTTCTTCTTCAGTTGGAGGATCTATAATATGATAATCTTCACATTAGTACCATAACATAAATATATGTAATAGTTTTTTTTGTATATTTATCCAATTCAAGTGATTCTTGAACCAATGACTCCCTTAGATGTAACGAACCGACTATTCATTTGCTTTTAAAAATGCATAAAATTTAAAACTTTTGTAAAACAATTAATTCTTCATTAAAACCTTTCTAAAATATAATCAAAGTGTTCTTCTTATAATCGGACCATTAAAACTCTTTTACTTTAACTCGTTGCCAAAATCGTTATAAGTATTAGAAAACTATAGTTATAAAATCTTTTCTCAAAACGTAGTGGAAGCTTAAATTAATTTTTCTTTGAAAATATAGTGGAAGCATAAATAGTTCATTTAAGACAATTAATTAAAATGTTATTTTATATTTTACAAATTCTCTTTACATTCGTTAGCCTAACTAGCCACCAGTCTTGCGAGTGCAAATCCTTCATTAATTGCTCATAAATCTGTTCGTCATTTTTCTCTCGTACTTGTATTTATATCGCAAGTAGTAACTATGACCCTAAGGCTCAGTAAGTGATCAAACCTATCATACTACATGCTCATGTTGTGCTCTTTAAAAATATTATGCAATTTCTGTTATCATCTTTTTCTTATCTTCATATCTTTTACATTTTAATCATCATTATATTTTTATTTTCTGTTATGACATCTGGTATAGTAGCAATGGCATAATCCGAAAGCTAGCTAACCATTGGTCGTTCTTTTCATCTGTTACCTCCTATATAGCAGCAATGACATAATCCGAAAGTTAGCTAATCATTGGCCATTATGACCCGGTATAATCCAAGGACATTGCAACAGATACGAGCAGCAATGACATAATCCAAAAGCTAGCTAGCGACGATGGCATAATCCGAAAGCTCGCTAGCAGCCATGCCCACGAAGGGCTTAAACGGCCTCACATCATATCGTTGCCTTTTTCTTTTTTTTTCTTTACTTTTCGTTATTTATAAATTCTTTTTCTTTACTTTTTATAGCTTATTATTCGTTCATTATCTGTTTCTAAAATCGTACATAAAACTCATTTTCGTATGCTTTTGAAAATCGTGATGCATGATGCTCGTGAATACATACAAGTTCTGAAAGTATGAATAAACATTCAATGTGCGATTCAAAGAACGTATTATAAAATTGTAGACATGCTGTAAAAGCAGTAAACAACGAAACGTGCGATTAATAATTGTAGACATGTTACAACAACGATAAACATCGAGTGTACTATTAAAACTGAGGACATGCTTAAAAAGCGGTAAACAACGAAACATGCATATCATATTCTTGCGATGTAGGGCCCGAAGACCTGACACATGCATATCACTTACCTCGATTGCTTATAGCACCCAACGCCTAATGCTAATCTTATTCTTTTTAGTATCTTCACAATTAGAAACATTAATTCATTAATAAAATCAATTAATCTACTTATTAGTCTTAACATCTTTTCTATTATAATTCCTCGTTACTTACTAAAATTTCCTAAAGGGAACAATTTTCTTAATTACTACTTAGCTTAATAATTAATCCTCACATTCATTTCCAATTATTATCATGCCTTAGACCAATTAATGACTCAAATCTAAACCAATAGAGTATAATACCAAAGCTGCAACTTAACAGGTTTATATCCAAAAAAATAACACTTCTACACTTATTACTATCCATTGCCAGATTAACCATTCTATTCACATAATCAAGAAGCATAAAAATCCAACAGAAGCATTAACTTATCATCCATACAATAAGGCTAAATCCAATATATTCATGCTTCACAAAACAATAAAGGTAGTAGCTAAACCGATTATCACTGACATCCAATTTCCAACAACATAACACTTCTAACATCTAACAACAGATTAACAATTCTTTTTAACATTTCTGATAACTACAACAGAGAGCAAATCCAACTTAACATTACACACTTATAGTTAACAGATTATTCCAATAGAACTTCACAATTATCCCAAGGCAGAATATCAAGTCCAGAAAGCACATATAAATATGTCATTAACAGGATGTTCAACATCAACAGAGAGCATTTTTAACACATTAATGTCTACGATTACAGAACTACAAACCAAGCAAAATTGTAATCGGGCAGCAACATCCAAAACAACACCCAAACAGAATCCAAATAAGTAAATAGCAACCATCTTACCATGAAGAACACCTAAGGCCAAGAGCATCACCTCAGCCCTCACTGCCAAACCAGAATATGTCTCTCCCCCCTTAACTCTATCTCTCGACTCCCTTCGTTCGGCCTCCAGAAGAAATCACCCGAGAGCTCACCTCTAGAGAGCTCTAAACTCTTCGCGTTTTCTCTCCTCACTCCTCATTCTCGGTTTTCTTTTGCCTTTCAATTCCCAGAGAAGCACCCTTATTATGCCACTTCCATAGATGTGCATAGGTGTCCAAGCCATGCCTTAGCCTGGAGAACAATTCCTACTGCACGTCCAAGGGGTCGGATCCAACACAGTAAGAACTAGCCACGGATGGGCCAATTTGAACCCAACAGCAAGCTGGACCCAGGCCTTCAGCCAGTCCAGCATGAACCGCCAGTCCTTCAGTCATTCCCTCATGAAATCGCCAACTCTGATTGTCCCAGCCAACGCCTGATTAACAAAATGCAAAGGAGGAAAATCGACTAGGCATACCTCAACTCGTCACCAGAAAACACAACTCGCGGAAGCACCGATCCCGCACGGCATGCCCGATCATTCCACTGACGCAATCCGTCCATGGTTCGTCGCGCCATTCATCGGACGTCCCCCCACCGCAAGAGAACCCTGTCCAAGCCCGAGCTCGTCGTCACCTCTTATTCGCCCTCGGTACCGCTCGCCATCACTCTCTCTCGCTCTCAATCTCTTCTCCCTCTTCGGCCTTCTCTCCCTCCATTCTTATTGAAAATGGCCAGAGGCCAATTGTAAATTCCCCTCTTTAAATCCCTAAACCAAACCAAACCGGTGATAGGAGAACCGGTTTAACCTATTCATATCTCCTTCAACCGATTTTCTTTCCTCTTTCTACTTTATTTCTTCTTTTATTTTTCCCAATTTAATATAATCTCTCCCTAATTCTTTAATTAATTATTCTCTTACCTCTTAATCCAATTAATTCTCACTTAATTAATAATTCCCACTTAATTAATACTAATTATCATTCAATGAATTTCCATAAATTAAAATCTTACGAATACTTCCTTGATAATACCTCGATAATTATCTAATTAATCCAAAAATCTCTAATTTCTTTCTAATTATCCTTATTAAATTCTGATATAAAAAATTGGGGTATTACATTAGATGATGCTTATTATCACCTAAAATCAGTTTAAAAATCCAACCACTATCGTTAAGGGCAAAACGTTCTAAATAGAACATTTTCATTGTCCAATATCCAATTTTATCTCACAGCTTACCATAACTATCCAAAATTCGTAACTTTCATTATACATGACCAAATGCCTTGATTCCAACGCTCATAGTTCTGTAAAAGTGTCTATTAAAACATATTAAAATATTTCTTAAATTGAAAATCATTATAATTGGTCAGTGCTGTTAAAGCCGAAAAGCCAAAACTAGTCAGATTTCTCAATTTTGAACTGAGCATAACATTAGGTGTATAAACATCAATTTAAATGAGAAATCTATCTATCAATTATCATCAACATGCTTTTAGGACATAAAGAAATATCTTTAAATTCAGAAAACTGCATGAAATCCAATTTCATGATCCCTCCGTTAAAACTTCAAGCACCACTTAAAATATTGACTTTCTTTCTACTTCTAAACACAATCACATCTTAAAACTCACTTAAACTTGGAAAGAACGTCACTAACCTTCAAAGAGTTGCGCAAGTTGTGGATTTCTTGCTTGAGGTTTTGAAAAACCAAGTCTCTCTATTTATTGAGGTTTAAAGCTGTGATTCATTACTCAAGGTGTCAATAAGCTTTGTATGGTGTTTCCAAGTGTTAGTTAAGGTTTCAAGCATCCTTTTTACTTCTTCAATCAACAAGACACCTATTAAGGTGCATAACTTCAGCTTTGACATATCGTTTTCTAGAATGTTTTTATGATTTGTCACATTATCAGTCAACCACTCATTTAAACTCCGGTCAAATTCACGACTATTTTCAAAGACAAATCCAACATTGGATGTCTATCGTGGACACCCGCACATCCATTCTTGATATCCACTGTAGATAATAGCTTTCGTTTTTTTCGAACGTTCCATGTGAGAAAATAAACTTTCAGATGTCCACTCCTATGAAGAACTTAATCCCCAAACACTCGCAACTTGAAGAAATCAACGTGTCCATTACAGAACCCAACATGTCCATTGCGAAAACCTATGCATTCGCTACAGATATCCATGTGTGGATTGGATAGCTATTCATTTCTTAATTTTCAATGAACACTTCCACATCCACGCCACATGTTTAAGTATCTGCGAAGGTTATCCTTCCATGGATGCTCACACTTCTGTAGATGCCAAACTTTCGTGGACACATCATCCTT
>CM039480.1:5329064-5426233 GCA_022433065.1 Begonia loranthoides | reverse complement strand
GAAAATAAGGGCCAACCAGATGAGTTATTTGGTTTGATCGAACAATAAACACCCCACCCCCTCCCCCTTTTTAAATTTTGTCTTCAAAATTTGTGTGTTTCCAAACTCTTTTATTCTTATTGTTCTTAGGAAACAATTCTCTTTTTCCTTAAATATGACCTTGATATCATAATCCTAATTAATTCTTATATTTTACAATCCTTTCATTCATGGACTTTATTTAAACAATTTAACAAACAATAAGTATAGATGAATGAGTAGCTACTGAATTTATTAACATCTTGGTTATTCGATCATACCTTATAATACATCTGGTTGGCCCTTATTTTCATTTTCTATAACAGGAAAAATTATTGGTGCAACTTTCCTCTACTCCATCGATGATATTGAACAATCTTTAACAAAATGACTAATGTTAATGAATTTAAAACATCGCCTTGATCCAACCATACACTCATCAGGATGAGTTTTCTTGCACCTTGGATGTTGATTAATCTTTAGTTTCATTTGAATGAGTTTATCCTTTCCTTGATGTTTTCCACTCTCATTAGGTCTCTTAAAACTCTTTGAATTTTCCCCCTCATCTCTTGGTTGTGGCTAAAATTTCCTAACCAACTCCCTCTGCTTTGAGGATTAACTTTCTGCCTTTTCTATTTCAAGGGCTTTTGTGACTACTTCCGAGTATAGCACCCCTCGTGTACCAGATATCTTTGTGTCTCTATAAATTTTCACCTTAAGTCCTTGTACAAACTAATGCACCTTCTATTCATTTGTACTTACAAGGTGTGGTGTAATGAGAGATAATGCTTCAAATTTGCGAACATATTTGACAACCGATCCAGTCTGACGTAGTTGCCTGAACTATACTAGTTTACTTGTTCATGTAGTATAAATAAAATACTTATCATAAAATATTCTCTAAATTATTCTCAAGACATCTCCTTAATGTTGTGCATTGTTTTCATAGTGTCTCACCAATACATTGCATCCTTAGTCAACATATACACTGCACAAGAAACTCTTTGTTCCTCTTCAATTTTGGCATACTCAAACATAACTTTCAAAGTTGGGATCCACTCTTCAGCACTAGCAGGATCCGTCACATGTCCATCAAAGTTATGGGGTCTCAACTGTCAGAATCGTTCACAACTCATGTTCATTTGTATAGTTGGTTGTATTTCTCTTTCTTCCTCTCTAGCCATATATCTTTCCAGTTGTTGGGATTGATGTTCTGCTAATTTAGTTAGTTTATTAATAGCTTCATCCTTACCATTATTATCTTCTGATCATTAGCCTCTTACTATTCTATTTCCTAAAGAATTCACATTAAAAATTAAAATAACATCGCAACAACTTAAAACATACTTAAAGTTGACGAGACATTCTCATGTTAATGCTTGAGTTGTTACATAGTTTATGAAATTGATTACGCTCTAGTACCATATTTGTAACTCCCTGTACTGTAATTCTCTTTATTTTTTAGCAAATATATTTTTAAATAGTTTTTATCATACTTTTGAAAATCAGTTTACACAGCGGAATACTTTTACAAAAAATATTTTGTAATTCTAACATTTTATTCATAAAATCCTTTATGCATATAAACATTCATTGAACTATTATACAAAAATCTTTATTTATGAGCCATAACCCACAAGTTACAATTACCGTAACAACCCCAAGCACTCTTCATGAGCATGCGTCATCAACTGCATCATTATCCATAGAGAGTCTCATCGTTTAATTCTTTTATCTATATTACAAGATTCATCTATGATTTTAACCCTCAGTAAGTAATGCATAATATAAACATAACATGCACTTTTCATAAAAACGTTTTCTTTCTTTTCCTTGTTTTCTTTCTTGTTCTTCTTTTTGACATTGGGAAGCAGCACAAAATTGTAAATCATTGGGGGGGGGCGGGGGCCAAGCCCACCAAAGCTCTAATGGTGCTGAAGCTACCAAAACTCCATTGATACCATATCGCCAAAACTTTTTACGTGTCTTTCATTTCATCTTCAATCTTTCTTAATGAAAACATATACATGTAAAACATTTTCATTCTTTTCTTGAGTAACATGAAGCATGAGAGTGAATGTTCAATCATAAGAGATCCTCAAAAAATAGTATCTACCACATCCTCGAGCAACATATTATTAGTCAATATCTCCACATATCCTCAATCATCAAATAACATCTTATTAACTAAGCATCATAGCACATCATCATAACATATTCTTAATCCACATATTATTATAACATATTAACAACGAAGAGCTTCTTAGCATCTTGTGATATAGGTTATTAAGCCAAATACATGCAATCATTACTTACCTTGAAGTCTTAGCAATTATCCAATTTCCTCTTGAATTGGAGAACCTATAATATGATAATTTTCACATTAGTACCATAACATACATATATGTACATATCTTTTTGTACACTTATTCAATTCAAGTGATTCTTGAGCCAATAACTCCCTTAGATGATGCTTATTATCATATAAAATTAATTTAGAAATCCAACCACTTTTGTTATGGGTAAAACTTTCCAAATAGAACCTTTTCATTGTCCAATATCTAATTTTATCTCACAGTTTACCATAACCTTCCAAAATTTGTAACTTTCATTTAACTTGACCAAATGCCTTGATTTCAAAGCTCATAGTTTCGTCAAAGTGTCTATTAAGACATATCAAAATACTTCTTAAATTTAAATCATTAAAGTTAGTCAGTGCTATCAAAATCGAAACTAGTCAAATTTCCCAATTTTGAACTGAGATTAACATTAGGTGTATAAACATAACTTTAATTGAGAAATCCACCCATCAATTACCATCAACATGCTTTTAGGACATAAACAATTATCTTTCAATCAATAAAACTCAAGCATGAAATCTAATTTTGTGATCCCTCCATAAAACTTCTAGCATGAAATCTACTTACAAACACAATTACCTCTTAAACTCACTTAAACTTGGAAAGAACTTCATTAACCTTTAGAGAGCTACTAGAATTGTGGATTTCTTGTTTGAGATTTTGAAGAACCAAGTCTCTATATTTATAGAGGTTCAAAGTGGTGATTCACTACTCAAGGTGGCAACAATCTTTGTATGGCACTTTCAAGTGTTAGTTAAGATGTCAAGCATTCATTTTCCTTCTTCAATCAGCAAGACACCTATTAAGGGGCATAATCTCAGCCATGACATATCATTTTCTAGAAGATTTTATTGATCAATCACATTATCAATCGACTGCTCATTTAAACTCTAGTCGACTGCACGACTATTTTCAAAAACAAATCCAACATCGGATATCTGTCGTGGACACCCATACATCCACTGCAGATATCCACTACGGATAACCACTTCCCACTTTTTTCAAATGTTCGCTCAAGCATTTCAAGTGACAAAATAAACTTTTAGACGTTTGCTCCCGTGAAGAATGAGTAATATAATCCAAAATGGAATAATTGTGCGAATATTAAATATAGGAATTACATCTTATTAATAATAAAGTTTACCTCACAAGTTTTTCAAGAGAAAATTATTAAAAATATTGAAACTAAAGTAAACTTCGCCGAATTTGGTCTTGAATCGGCAACTAGAAATCTTGCTGATAAAATCCTAAAAATATGTCATTAAAGTGAGTTGACTAAACTCAATAGAGATTAAGTTTAAAATTTACAATAATTTATTTGGAATAATGTTTAAGCATGCGTGAATTTAAAACTCAAATTTTATAAATTTATTCTTTTTAAAAAATTGTACAACAGAGCACATTTTTAAGAACAACCCACTAATATGTGGTACGTAATTAAAATAGACAATTGTTGTACTAAATAAGAATTCCAGTGAAAACAGAATCACTCACTAACTCTGGTCATACCATACCATAGGCATATAACAAAATAAAAGTGATGTTCGGTCATCGCAAAAGCCGCATAAATACTCTGATCATATTTAAAGTTTTGAACCCAAGGACACGACACATACAAATGTCTCATTACTCTAGTTAACAACAAACAAACACATCCTCCAACGGTCGAATATGCGTAAAATAAAACGGACCCTAAACCGAGTCGATCGAACTTGATTCACACGATCGACTTGATCCATAAATTTTAATATGCATGCTTAATTGAAACCTGTACAGTGAAAAATTAAATATAATTTAAAAATCCGACGGCCGTAAATGGACATGTCATTTTTATATAAAACACGTCTCAAAATATTTATTTTATAAAAATTATGCAATGTAGTTCATAAAAATAAATCTCTACTTCGAAGTTACTTACATTGATTAAAATCCAAAATCCAAATAGCTCAAATCCAAAAGTCCATGGATTTTTAATTAAAAAAATTGGTACCCATCCAAAAATGAAGATATTAAATTTTGGTTCAAACTTTTATACCTAAATATTTTCACTTATTTTAAAAAAATTAATCCAAAATTAATTGAATTAAATTACCCAAAATTCTAGCCTAAAATAGACAAAAATACAAGCCCTAAATAAGTTATGAATCACACCCCAAAGGGTTTCGATCGCAGCCCAACTGAATAACTCGGATCGCTACCGAAGACTAGATAACCTAGTCCACAACCTGTAGTCCTTCAAGGTTGAACCGCAGCCTATACACAGGGCATGTTCGCGGGCACCTTCGTTCCTTTGTCGCGAACATGGTCGTCCCCATCTTGGACCATTGCAATTTCATGTCGCGGACAAATCCCCGACTCTAGCCAAGACTCCCTGTCTCACTTAGTTGTCCAATTGACCGACATCAGAGAATTAATGTATCGCAGCTCAGCTCTTGTTGAGCCCTGTTTTGGCCTCTGTTTGTTGAGGAAATTCACTCGGTTAAATCCTCGGATTTCTTCTAGTTAACCAGCTAGAACATCCCAATAACAACCAATTTTTCAATTAGAAATTTTGAGTCAGAAATAAAACCAAAAATCCAAGGAAAAGTTTAGATATTTTACCCCTTTTTAACAACGATTTCCTAATTACTGAAGCTCTATCGAAATTGTGGAATTCTAATACTCCTCCTTCTCCGAAATTGACATATACCCTTCCACTAGATATACACAACAAAATGAGGATTCATATCAATCAAATTCCAACAGTGGAGTTGAAAGAAGATTGACTTTCCTTGATCAATTTCTTTGTTATAGAGACTACCAAAAGCCAAGGAAGGGAATTTAGGAAAAGTGAGAGGTAGAGTGAGTCCAAGAGATTGAGAATGGTGAAGAGTTTTGTGGGAGAAGCTGGCATTTTTTATGGTTTTGGAATGGAGGGGATTCGGGAGGAAATCCCCTCCCATCCATAGCGTTCCCGTAGCTGGGGGAGAATCTTTCTAAAAATGCTCTTTCCGCTAATTAATCCAATAATAATTTTTTTTATAGCAAATATTGCAATACCCATACATTCGTTGTGGATATCCACTCTGCATAACCACTTCCCACTTATTTCCAAATGTCCACGCGAGCATTCCATGTGACAAAATGAAATTCCGGACATCCGTTCTTGTGAAGGAATTAATCCCTAGAAGCTCACAACTTGCGGAAACCAACGTGTCCGTTGCAAAAGCCAACGTATCTGTTACAAAAGCCCACATGTCCATTGCAGAAGCCTACTTATTCGTTGCAGATATTAGCTGCTGATATTCGTTCTTTTCTTAATTTTTTGCTGATAATTTCACATCCACAGCCAGGTGTCAAAGTATCTACAGACCTTATCCTTCCGCGGATGCTCACATTTCTACGAACACCAATATTTTTGTGGACATATCATCTTTTGATCAAGTATTCGCGGACACTCATCCTTCAATCAAGTATCTGAAGGCACTTTCTCTTTCACACCCAAAAATATCCAAGCAAGGACGTCCGCACTTAGTTCTGGACGTCCACGACAACACTACAACCACAATTTAAATATAAATCCTTATGATTCATTTTATTTTTTTATCTAAATTCCAACTTACTCCAAATCAATAATAATTAATTATTTTAAATCTTTGAATACCATCATAAAATATTACTTTATATAAAATTGTACTTAAAACTTCTTGGGTCTTACATTATATGATTACATATGTATATTTAATGTATTGGTAAAATAATGTCACTCTATCTTCGAGCTTAATGTTATTATACTCTTCAAATGTGGGTATGTTAGCTACATAGAAATATTTTTACCCAGTAATGTGTGACATATGGTATGTAAATAATAAATATTGATATGTATGAATGTATACTTCTATATAAATACATTAACATAAGTAAAAATTAATTAATATACTAAGCTGGGTACATGTGCTTGTCGGAATGAAAATATGGTTTAAATGAATCAAAGAATATATGAAACCGAATTCTACAGTTGGGTTATCAAATGACACTGATACTAGCTCACTCAATTCTATTGTAATCCAAAATCAAATTGATTCATAGATTCTAATACCTCTTGTGTTAATGTTGAGAGGACTCTTCAACAACTTAACCTAAAGAAAGCATTCCTACCTGACAATCTAGATGAAGAAGAAGCCTATATGAATTTCCTTGAAGGTTTTGAAGACAAAATGGAAAGAAAGGCGAATTAAGGAACTCAAACCCAATCATTGAATTTGTAATTTTAATTAAGAATAATTTTTTTAAAAAAAATAACAATTATGTTTTCTACACGGTTATAACTTTTATTTAGGGTTTAGGAAAGATAGAAATGGCCAAAAATAGTTCTTTGTGGGTACAAGGGCAATTTTTCATTAATGGCTACAATTATTGGAATTAGATAAAAACTACAAGTTTGGTTTTTTAGGAAAACAATAAAAGAAGGAAAGAGCTTGTGGAATGTGTGTAAGAGAAAACAAAGACAAAAATTGATACCTCGGGAAATTTGTAAGAAAGAAGAAGACGATCATCAAAGTCGGAAGGATTACTCGCCATTCAAATCCTACAAGAATAACACAATTGCAGAAAGAGTCAATTGAAATTTAGAAGGACCCTAAAAGTAGCTCGTTTGGACGTTGGGCCATAAAGTAGGGGTGGTCAAATACCGGTTCGGCTGGGTTTTGATATAGAACCGAAATGAACCAGAAGGGTTTCGGTTCGGCCTTTGTTGAACCGAAACAGAGTATTCTGTTTCTCTGAACCGAACCAAAATTTTGGTTTGGATTCGGGTTCAGTTCCAGTTCGATTCCGATTTTATCATATATATAGTTTTTCCAAATATAAAAATAATCAAAATTGTATTTCAGTATCCAAAAGCAACAAATGAGCAAAATCATTTTTAAGCTCCTTCACATCCACGAGAGAATGAAAGTTCGTAATATCGGCATCCTTGATTGAAAAATCTTCATTTTCTTTGACACATAAGCATAAAGTTAAAAGATATTCACAATTTTACCCAAAACACAAAAACAAATTTATTACCTTCAAACAAAAAAAGTGATACCAATTAATTTTGAGAAACAACGACCTGAAAAAAAAAAATCATCCAAACTCTTATCTTTAATGAAAAAGTAAACAAAAACATAGAATTATTTTCAGGCCAAGAACACAGAATTATTTGTAGGTCAATGATTCTGCAACTTCAAACACATCAAAACATCAAGAACAACCAAATAGTTACTTTCACACGAAGAAACTAGAAGAAATCTTTCCTCAATCTTTTGTAAAATAGAAGGAAAAGACACATGCACTTAGAAAGAGAAGAATAAGAGAGATTATTGGATTGGGAAGAGCAATAGCAATTTCGGATTCCCAAGCAACTCATGACTCTAGAAATTGATAAGTAAAGGAAGTTCATACTAGACCGAAATGGAATCCCTAACAGGTGCTTCAGCAGCTTCCATACAAGGGATTGCCACCAGGACCAAGAAGCCTTATTCAACACCTCACTGCAGATGTTGTTCCTTCAGAAAATTTGAAACAAAAAAAGTGACCGAGAAGCAGAGCAGTGACAACCCACGACTTGAACTTTAAAGTTTACTGAGTGCAGATTGAAGCATTGGAGACTAGAGTGGAGTTTTTGGATCTCTTTGCATTGTAAATCTAAACTAGACGCCGCAACTGCAAGCTACACTCGTAGACCTAAAATACGAACGAAGAGACGAGGAGCTGAAAGTGAGGAGACCTAAAATACGGTTCGGTTTTGGTTTTGAAAACCGAACCGAAACATCTTGTTCTTACCAAAATGAACTGATATTCGGTTTTTTGGTGTGCAAAACCAAACTAAATTGATCGGTTCTAGTTCGGTTCTTCGATTTTAGTTTGGTTTGCACAGCCCTACCATAAAGAAGGCTGCAGAAGAAGAGTCATAGAAAAAAAAACTTATATTTTCCATGAACTTCAAGAGAAGAGAGAACTTCACGTTAGCTATAAAGAAAGAAAGTAAAAAAGAGAAATTTGACAAAAAGACAAAGATATTAAAATAAATCAAAAAAATTAAAAGAAAATCTCTCCTTTTTAAGAGTAGTATGATATGAAAATAAACAAAAGGAAAAAAAAGATAGATGCACTGCAAAGAGGATTTTTTTTCCTACAGTATTTCATTCCAAATGTGTTATATTTACACATTAAATTTAAATTGGAACTCTATATTTTCAAATAACACTTACATATAATTTATTAATGGGTAGAATAAATGTGCAAGAATAGATTACTAAATTAACAATAATATAAATATTGTGTCATATAATAATATTAGAGTAAATGTAGCACTATTAATTAAGTTACACTATAATTTTTAAAAAATAATAAAATTTGAAAATATATTTATATTAAATGTCTTTTATGATTTCAAATATTTATTATTATTATGTCCAAGATTCATATTCCTTAATTAATCTAATTAACTATTGATATTTTGAAAATTTCAAGGTATTTTACTTTTTATTTTTTAAAATAAAAGTGATTAAATTATGAGAATTAGGTACAGAAAAAAAAAAAAAAAAAAAACGGGACGACGGGAGAAATAGGCTTTACTGTTATGAACAGTGCAGCTAAAATTAGCCAAATGTAGCATTTCCCCAGATTTGCCAAACTAACACATCTATTTAACATTCCATTCCACACGTTAATTTGTTCAATCTAACAATATAAAACAATGCTAGAAACTAGAATCTGCAGCAAGAAAACTTTTTGAGAATGAAGAATACTGTTCCTAAGATGCTCATCGTTTTCCTTTTCTTCTTCATTTTCCTCGGGAATTCTCGAGCTCACAACCTTGCTCCTGCTCTGTATGTCTTCGGAGACTCGACTCTCGATGCTGGCAACAACAACAACACCAAACTAAGATCGATTCTCCCTTATGGCGTGGATTTTCCAGGAAATCATTCCGGCCGGCTCACCAACGGCTACAATATGGCTGATTTTTTTGGTATGTTTTTTATCGAAAGTACGATATGTTGTGTAAATATGTGACGTGAATGTGTAAATCATATAAGTTATGTATCGAAAAAAAAGCAACCCTAATTTTATACGAGAACGATATTGACAAATTTTGTATTTGAACGCAGCTGAATGGCTTGGATTGGAGCTTCCACCTCCGTATATTCGAGTATTCGACAACCAGTACAAGGACAACGTAACCGAGGGTATAAACTACGCAATTGTAGGAGCTACAATCGTCGATGGCAGCCATGGATTTTTTGGCGCCACTGTAAGAATATGCTCATTGGTTTCAGGACAAACCCATAATATTTCTTTATTTTTCCTTTCTTTTTTCTTACAAGTTCTTCCTGATCTTGGCTTTACAGATGGCAAGCCAACCTACCTTGGGGCTGCAAGTAGAGCAATTTAGAGAAACTGTGGAAGAATATTTGCCTACGAGGTTGACATGCGATGAAACTGTTTCACACCACTTGGCCAACTCCATTTTCATGCTCTCTATTGGTGGGAATGATTATTTGCTTAACTATGTTCCAACTTTGGGATCCCCGGACAGTCTTAACCCGTCGGAGTTTGCCAACAAAGTCGTCGACCAACTCGGTATTTATTTGAAGGTGAGTTATATTAACCATCAATTGTTTTATATCGTTTGAAATTCGATTAGTTGAACGAAGAAGTTGATCATTTTTCAACTGTTCGTTCTTCGGTTTTTTACAGGATTTGTACAATTTGGGAGGCAGGAAATTTGTGATTACCGAAATGGGTCCATTTGGAAATTTCCTAGTCCCCAAATTTGCTCCGCCATCTGGTCTAACTTCTGCACAACTCAACGCAGTGGCTCTCATTTACAACAACAAGCTGACAGCAAAACTCAAGGAACTCACTTCTTCTCTTAATTCTTCAACCTTTGTTCAATTGAAAACCTTCAACCTTGCATTTGATTTGATCAAAAATCCCACCAAATACGGTATCGTTTTTTGTTTTTTGCATGCATTTTGTCTGAACAATCAATACATTAGATCGTTAGCCCTATTAGGCTCAGCTCGATTAGGCTTCACCCATTTACATGAGTCAAGCCAAGAAGCTGAGAGTCGGGTAGATTTCATGAACAACTCAAGTTCTTTGCCTTTCTCTTTGGCAGGTTTAGTGAATTCTAAAGAGCCATGCTGCCAGGTAGGCACGTTGGGAGGGTGTACGCCAAACACAATTCCATGTCACAACAGAACAGAATATGTATTCTTTGATATGGTTCATCCAACAGAAATCACAAACAAGATCATAGCATTGTCGTGTTTCAACGGCACCACCGGAGTCTGCGTTCCGAGCGTCAAGGAACTCGCGCAGATTGGCTCCACCGGAGATCAAGGAATGACGGAGGACAAGACTCCAGAAACTCCCAAGGCGGGGGAGAAGAAGGGAGAAACTCCCGCGGAGGAGGAGATCAACTCTTTCATCCGGTGGATGCGAGCTATTATTCGCAAACTATTCGAACACAACCCATGAATAGGCTAGTTCTTGTTCTTTGTATCAGAGCAGTGTACTTGATGTCAAACGAACCTTGAAGTAAAATCGTAGCTTTTTCTTTCGATGTTGTCAATCTTTTCATAAATTATTTGGCATCCGTTTCAAAACATGTAATAGCTGAAATACACGTTATAAATAAATAAAAGTAATTTTTGGTAAATCCAAATAAACTTAAGTCCTTTGGACCCCAAAGTCAAGAAATTCATATGATTGATCACCTAACAAGTTTTTAACTCATTGTATAGCCTGTTAGTAAACTAAAAAATCTACTAAAATTAGCCGATGATATGACCATTTACTGGCATCTAACTTTATGTCTATTATTTATTTTTAGAGAGAAATAGATGAATGACCCACTGACAGGTGTAAAGTTAATTTTGAGCAGATTGTCACATTATATTTGCCTATAATTCAAGGTTCATTAAGTTAACCATGTCAATGGTTGTACTCCCTAAATTTGAGTCCCTAAGTGCATTTTAGCTTTTAATTAATGGTAAGTGTTATTATTGAAAGAGAAATTAACACTGCAGACCCTATAGTCTGCGATCAATGATAAGTCAAACTTTGGAGAATTTTTTTTAACAACTAAAACCTTGAACTATAAAAAATTATCAGTCACGATTTTCGTCCAGGACCGTCGAGTTTAACGCCTCGGTTTCGTATCTGTCAAGCACCGTCGAAGGACGTCAAGTGTCGTCCCTCCTGGAAGTTCGCAAAAGATGGACGATGGATGGCGAGCGAGAGCGAACGACGGCGGTTTCATCTTTATCAAGCTCATTGATCGTTGAATCGTGGAATGTACGGCCATGATTGATTCTGGCATTTCCCTAAGGTGACGGATGGACCAGAATCCCTGACCGTTGGATCGAGCGAGGGATGTCCGTCATCTAAATCGACGACCAAGATTGAATCTGGCGTCTACCAGATTCAACGGACGGATGTCCCTCCCTGGCCGTTAGATCGAGCGAGAGACGTCCCTCCTTTGGATCGATGGCCAGGATTGACTCCAAATTAACTGTCACGTACAAGGCACACACTATTTTAAAATGCGCGCCTTCCCTCAATTAAGACGGACGTCTCTCGCCATGAAATGGATGTCCATCTACCAATACTACGTCGTTCTGTCCTCAATGGACGCCTCTCACCTTTAGGCGGTGTCGTCTAAGCCATGATGAACGTCCATCTTAATACGACGGACGTCCGTCACTCTCGAATTTCATGCAAATCTGCCTTTAGACGCCGTCGTTTAGGCCATGACGAACGACAGCGTTTTCATGAACGTCGTTCATTCTCTGAACGCTAAACGACAGCGTTTTCATCCTGACAGATGACGAAAATCTGCCTTATAATCGCGATGGGCGTCCCTTGCCCTAGATATTGTAGAGAGAATCCCCACCGAACTCGACGAACTCCCGAGCTCCCGATTTTTGAAGCAGAAAATGACGCCAAAGGCAGGTCAACTGTCAAAGAAGCATAAGGTGGCTCCCTCCGAGCCCAGGGGTCTAGTGCACGTGTCTGCAAAGCCCTCCAAACCCGGGTTGTTCAGCTCAACCTCCTCCAAAGAATGGTACGATAATGACATTGTACTCCGTGCCATAATCATATCTAGGAAGGTAGATTTCAATTCGTTCGCTGATTTTGGATTGAAGGACATGTTTGAGAGAATTGGTTTGGTTAAATTGTGCACGATTTTGGCGAAGCGAGGGGGGCGGGGCTGTAAAGTTGTTTTATGCAAATTTGGAGTTGGACATTTCCAGTGATAGAGAGTTGAGAACTTTTTTGTATAGAAAACAGATTAGGATAACTCTAGGACAATTGAATGAGCTTATTGGATGCTCCACAGAGGAGCCGTTGGAGGAGTATTTCCATGTGTTGAAGGACCCCATTTTGTAAAACAAGGAGAAAGTCTTGCATTGATAAAGCGATTGGTTCGCAATCCTACAGCCGTGGAATCTTTCTTCTTTCCTAAATCAAAAGACCTCAATGCTAAAGCAAGAGCATCCATCACATGATCACCCACACAGTTGTGCCGTGTGATGGACATAAAGACCTTGACACCGCCATGGATCTCTACGTGATGGAGAAGCTCTACAATGGGAAGAGGTTCAACCTTGCATACGTCATTGTGCAGCAAATGAAGGCAAGCCTGAGTAGTGCAAGGAAGAATCTCCTGTATAATTGGCTCATTCAGCGCATTATTGACAGCAGCGGGTTGGTTATGCCTCACATGGAGCGACGAACTAATGAAACACCATTTGACGTGTACAATCAAGTGACATTGGCTCGGATGGGGCTGCAAAAAGTATGAGGGGAGTGGGTATTCAAAGGAGAGGTGGCAGCTGCACCTCCTGCACCTCGTTCTTCCACGTCAGCTGCACCTTTGCCTTCCACGTCAGCTACACCTCTGCCTTCCACGTTAGCTACACCTCTGCCTTCCACGTCAACTCCACCTCTGCTGTCCACGTCAACTCCACCTCCGCTGTCAGCTGCACCTCCTCCTTCCACGTCCACTGCACTAATTCTGTGGACATCAGATGCACAACTGGCATATCACGTGGAGGTGGATGATGATTTTGTGTGTCCTACGGCAGACGATGCACCTCCCCCTCCCCAGTCCTCGCCCTTCGTACTCATCAGTGAGGAGAGGTGGCAATGGCTTGTCGCGAAGTTGGATAGACAGGAGAGCCAACTTGGTGAGCTGTAAGCCACTGTACTACAAATGAAAGAAGTACAGACGCATATGGTAACTGCTCCTCTAGTAGCCCAGCCAACTCCTCCATCAACTTTTCCTGCATCTTCCGATGCCGGTCCAAATGGATGCCAATATGTCTTTGAGCTTACATGCACTTTCATTATATGCATTAGTACTGTTGATTAACAATGTGTTCCAATTGTGCAGGTCTCCTATCATCAGGCAACTGTCTCCTCCTCCAACCCTTGCCAAAGTTCAAAAGATTTTAGCCTCAGGTCCTCCAGCGGGTCGAAGGAGAACAGTGCAAGTGGTATGTCTTCTATTTACTTTTGTACAATCTGTATAATTTACACTTACACTGATTTTCCATTGCAACCTGTGAAATTGATGGACGACTTCATGGCACTTGCACGGGTCAATACGAAGAATAACAAGGAGACGTGTGCTTAACTTTGCGGCTCCAAGATAAGAAGCAATGTGATTTGAAAATTATTCTCAGTTGTGATTTGAAAATGTATGTTGTGTGTTGTCGATTTGCAGGGTGAAAATATTTGTTCAATAACAATCCTCCTCATGCCAAAGCAAAATGGAGCTTCGGACTGGATGAGAATGTTTAACCAATTTATAATATATTGTTATTGAAAACAACTAAATATATAAATAAATCATGTTCTTAACATTTAGTGCACGATGACAAGTGAGGAGGACATCACAGAGGTTCAAATAAGGGAGAGGCTATTTACTCTTGGTTGGATCCATGTAAGACACTTGTATTCATTCATGCAATATTTTTTCCCCATATCACACAAAGAGTAATATTTCCTCGTCATACAGTGCCACCCGGAGCTGAATTGTTTCATGTCATCGATTGACGTGCACACCTAGTATGTGTACCAATTGATGATGCTAGAGGCAATTGCAATTATCATAGCACTGATGGACAAAAAGCAGTATGTTTTTCAACCCTGCACTTTGAATGAAGTGACAAACTAATTTGATCTCCCAATTGTAGCCAACACGGCATATTTCAAGTCTCTCGACCTTCAGGGTGGTCAGTGATTGCCAAGTGTGCACAGCAGGATTTCTATCTCCACAAGCCGCACAGTCAGGAGGACAAGTACGAGGAGACCACTCATTTCGAAATGAGTTCTGACTTGCAGTTCAATGTCATCGATACCCGGGACAAGGAGCCTTCCATTTTAGAAGATGCACCAGCTATAGAAAAAGCACCAGCGATAGAACAAACACCAGCTACAAAAGAGGCACCACCTGTTACATATTCAAGAACTGCAAGAGGTGTAAAAGGTGCAAGAAGTGCAAGAATTGCAAGAACATTAAATAAGTGGCTCAATTGAATTTTTTTTTTTTTGTAAAGTTTGTTGTTGTATATTGGTTTTGCAACTTTAGAAAGTTTTGTTAAAGTTTGTTGTTGTGATTTCTGCTGTTAGTTTTTGTTGGTTGTGATTTCTGCTGCTGGTGCAAATTGGTTGTTGGTTTTGGGCTAGAGACACCCCAAACAGGTCGAGGGCCGTCCATTGGTCGGCAAAGGATATCCGTTATGCTACGACGAACGACCGTTATACCGATAAGACAGAGTCAAACCTCCAGATGGACATCCGTTATCCTATGATGGACGTCCGTTATACTGTAGGAAATAAGGCAGATTCATATATTCAATTCCAATGCATATAACAATTCCAACACATTGAAATTCAGTATATTACATATGTACAAATAAGATACTAACGCAATAATACTCGGGGTATTACATATTTACAAATAGGGTACGAAAAAATACATAACAACACTCATAGAAGACCCATGGTTAAGGATGCTGGTGTGGGGCGATGAACTCCTGCAAAACACAGAAGTAATATAATGTCAGACAAAAAACATATAGTGAGAACAACGAATGAAAGCATAACAATCTAAGCACCTGCATATCAGCGACAATGGTAAAACCCAAGAAGGTGTCGTGTGAGCGTTCTACTCTGCCACTACCACTTGCCATGTCAGTTGCTGAGCCTCCATCTTGACAAGAGCGGACATTGTGGCTCACACCATGATAATGGCTACATGTCATGGGGACATATCTCCTACTGAGTATCGTGCGGCTACGAGGCTTGTCTGCATCCCGCACTCTTTGTTTTTTAGGCCAACCTGGAAGTCTCTTAACTGGCAGCGGCAGAATTGGCGGCTGGTTCGTTTCAGGCCACATATGGTGGCCACTAACATACTGGGCAAAGTGGGAGTACATCCTCATAAATGTGTCCCGATGGTACCATACATGCACATAATCCTCAGGTGAAGTCCTCATAAAATTGATGCACGGGATGACATGCATGCATGAGATTCCAGTAAGCTCCCACCGGTAACAATTGCAGGTGCACGTGTCTAGATCAACTACGTACCGTTCATTGTTGTCACTGACCTGAAATCAATTAGCTCCTACAGGTCTTGGACACCAATTCTGAGCTGCATGTTGCAAATTGGCAAGCTTCTTTGTGGTCTTAGGACACAAAAGATTCATTGCTTCAGCCATCTGGTTATGTTCTTAACGATCCTAGTCATTATGTCTATTCTAATCATCTCAAACATAGTGAGGATTAGTTTGTCTCGGGCTGGCAAGGGACAGACATTGTAGCACTCACTCAAATTATTGAGGCCCATGTCGCACTTTGGGACGGAACTGAAAGCATGTTTCAGCCAACACCTCGGGTTAAGTTTCTGTAGATATGTGTGTGCTGACTGATCGAGTGCAAGTATTTTATTCATCTTCTTCTTATATTGTGATGATGTTGTGGCCCTAACTGCCTTCCACATAATATCTTTGTACTGTATGCTTGGAAATTGTTTTTTGAAATTGGCATACAAGTGTCTAAGGCAGAAACGATGCTCAGCTGCTGGCGCATATTGTTCAATAGTAGGCACCAACCCCTTATGTCGGTCGGAAATAAATGTCCATCCCCTGCCTATGTCACTATCTATGTCCAAAAGCAAGCAGCACAAAACTCAGGTTCAGGAGTCTCTACATTTTGATTCAACAAGTGCCACAACAACTAGATAAGTTCCATCATTGGCGGCAATGCTGTTGGTTGTGAGCAATTGGCCTGGGCATGACCCCTTCAGGTGACAGCCATCCAAGCAAATGATAAGTCTACCAAACTCCGTCAGACCTCTCTTGCACACATCCAAACACATGTACATCCTTTTAAATATTGAACTTTGACGGGGAGTAAGCTCAGGAATATCTACCACCAACAACAATGTGTTGCCAAGATTGGATCTTCGAATCTCTTTTGCGTGGACCACAGTTGCTTGTACTGTTCGTCACCATCCTCTTCATTGAAGTTCAGTGCTAAATTCCTGGCCCTTCTGGCAAGACTCAGGGTAATATTGACATTAAAGTCCTTCCTAACAGTTTTAATAATGGAAGGTAGGTCCCACGTGGGATGACTTTTGAATCTATCCAAATATTGGGTTGCCACCCATTTGTAGAAAGCATGTCGGCTTTCCATTTGTTGTGCACATGTGTGCGCCTCATTATAGCTCTTAATTTGAAAGGTCAGCTCACCTTTCATCTTTGAAGCGTAAAGCCACCAACTGCATCCATTGTTGCACACAACAGTCAACCGATGACGTTCACTTTTGACAAACTTGATCCCGTGCCAATTTTTCAATGCATAATCAACCACTTCATCTTTAATATCCTTCAACGAACTATACTTCTTACCTAGATAGAACTCTGAGGACGAACATTCTACTTTGGGATTGATACTTTATACCCAATCATCATCATCTGAGTCACATATTGAACGCAGCTCCAAATCCAGAGATGCCGAGATTGAATGCACTTCTATACTAGCTTCATGATAGAACCACTGATTCTCATTAGTTTCTGCTGCCGAAATAGGAATAGGATCCACCTCCATTCCACAGTCAATGGATTCTTCAACCATAGATGAAGCAACACCCCTTGACTCCATGTGATGTGCAAAACTCTGTTCGTTCGTGTAAGGTCCCAAAACTTATAAAGATACCATGTAAACCCGTTTATGACGTTGTAATAACTTTTGATAATGTAATATATTGTTCATATCATGAGGTTAATGCAATATAGTGTAAAAAGTTCAATAAAACGCAAAGTTGAAAAGTTTAGGACGCATAGGATGGTAATTGGCGTCCTCAAAGCTGATCTGCAGACGCTGAAATGTCCAGGTACGGACGCAGCGGACGGTAACAAGGCCGTCCGCAGTGAATCTGTCCAAGTTCTGGGAACAATCGGACGCAGCGGACGGGGCGGAAGCGAGAAGACAGCGTCCGATTTGAATCTGTAATATTTTTGGCTCAATGAGGACGCTGCGAACAATCTATACGGACGACAAAACGCGTCCGCAACGTCGAAAATATCATAAAAACCCATTTAAATTTGGGGATTGTCGTAGATTAAAACGATATTTTCCTCAAATTTCTACTGATGCCACGATAGTATGAGGAGGGGGGAGAGAGTCTAGATGGTTGCCAACGAAGAATCACCTTCGGTGGAGTGAAGGGTGTGCAGCCACGTGGTCTTGGGCTTCCACCGTTTCCCTTGTCCTCGCCAGAAAGCTTATAAGACATTAGATGCAGGGGGATGCAAGGGGGAGAATTGGAAGCTTGTGTGTGCTGGTGTGTGAACGGCAAGGAGACAATTGGAGGTAAGTACAAGTGTATCTTTTGTTCCTTGCCTCCATTAAGAGTTGTTGTCTTTGTCTTCTTGTCTTCACTGCTAAATTGTCTCTACTGTGAATGTAGTACAGTGAGTAGCTGGAGAAATTGTCACCAAACGTGGACTATACATTGGCTAGAGGTAAGAATTTAGATGATGTGTGGCCAAAGGAGGCCTACATCATGGGGTTGTGTGTTGTTTGTTGTTATTGTGATACTTGAATTATTTACCATGGAGGAACTATGAAATATGAATTGTGAGTTATATATGGCCAAAAGAATATGTTATTTGCTGGTACATTTCACCATGACAAAGTAAGAACTCTTAGTTATGTAGTAGACTTTATGACATTGTGAACTTGTGCATACTTGGATAGGAGTAGAAAGAAGTATTATTGATCATATACATAATGAAGTTGAATGAGTTGTGAAGTAAACTTTGTAAAAGTGTAAAGACCTGGACAGAACATGAAACAAGTTATTCATGCTGTATAATGCTTTATAGCCTATCTCTTGTGAACTGGTATTGATGGAAGAATTTGGGTTCCTTGTGAGTACCTAAAATCATGCTAAACGTAAATTTATAAGTTGCTTAAATAGAAGACTAAAGAAGTGTGTATTGCTCATGTTATGAATCAGTCCACATGAGCATGTAATTCTCAATTTATATGTTGTTATTGTGTTTTACAGTTTGTATCTCTGTTTTCAGTATTGTTTGTGATTCTGCTTTAAGTATTTCTATGTCATACATGCATCATGTATAGGATTTATGAAATTGTTCATTTTTCATGTCATATTTAATTTATGTAAAGGGCGTGTGGGGGTTCGGGATGACAATGACACCCCATGAGTTACAATGAAATGAAATGAAAATATAAATGAAACGATGAGATAGAACTTAGATTAATGTCATGAGGCCGAGTATTCGTTGTCTTCCGTTCTGAAATCCCCAACGTCCTCGGAACAAAAAGTACATACGGCATGAGGAAACATATGATATGTTATACGTTATTTCTTGGCCATGCCTTCCTCATGTCCCACGGTGTTTGTCATGTATGTACTCTGGACTAATTTGCATCGTATGCTCATGCATTCATTCATCGCATTCATTTAAATTCTTGCTGAGCGTTAGGCTCATTGCTTTCCCCCGTGATGTAGGTAATGTATTGGATGACGATCACTATGTGGAGGAGGTACTCCCAGACGACGTTTTGGATTATCAGCCAATTTGATCTGGTGGTTGTGCTGCATCACCAATGTCTTGTGGAACTAGGTCTATTAATGTCAGATATAGTGGTACTTTTTCAGATAGATTTCAGTATTTATGTATGGAATGAGTTAGACGACTAGGACTAAGGGGTAGGAAGAAGTGATATTTTGCTAATAGTAGCTAATGATGAAATTTTGCTACTTACTATATAACTAGAATTTTTTGAAAAATGTATGAAGGACTGTTTTGCAATTATGTTATCTAACGAGTATTTCTAAAAATTGTTTTATAAAAAAAAAAACAAACAAACTGCGTGAGTTACTCTGAAAAGAAAGATTTTAAATTGTACGCAATTTTATTTTTTTTTAAATGAGGGATGTTACAGTTCAATTGTGTTGAGGAAGTTGGTCAGGAGAAGGCAAAATTTCTCTCTCAAATATCTAGAGCGAGACGGACTTATTGTGTTCGATTATGATATAAATCAGAAGAAACAGACTTATTATCTAGGGCAATGGAATGAAATCTGAGAGGAATGGACATTTTTCGTATTAAGACGGACGTCCGTCATGGCCTAAATGACAGCGTCTAAAATCAGATTTGAATGAAATCTGAGAGTGACGGATTTCTGTCGTATTAAGACGGACGTCCGTCACGGCCTAGACAACGCCATCTAAAGGCAAGAGGTGTCCATTAAGGGCAGAACGACGTAGTATTGGTAGACGGATGTCCGTTTCATGGCGAGGGACGTCCGTCTTAATTGAGGGAATTCGCACGTTTTAAAATCGCGTGTGCCTTGCATGTGACAATTAATTTGGAGTCAATCCTGGCCGTCGATCCAGAGGAGGGACGTCCGTTGCTCGATCCAACAGCCAGGGAGGGACATTCGTCCTTCGAATCTAGAAGACGCCATATTCAATCCTGGGCGTCGATCTAGAGGATGGACGTCCGTCACTCAATCCAACGGCCACGGAGGGACGTCCGTCCGTTCGACTTGGAAGGCGCCAGCATCAATCCTGGCCGTCGATCCAGATGAGGGATGTCCCTCGCTCGATCCAACAGCCAGGAATTCTCGTCTGTCCATCGCCTTAGGGAAACGCCAGATTCAATCCTGGTCGTACATTTCGTGATCCAACGGCCAACGAGTTTGACAGAGATGAAACCACCATCGTTCGCCCTCGCTAGCCATCCATCGTCCATCTTCTTTGAACTTCCAGGAGGGACGACACTTGACATCCTTCGACGGTGCTTGACAGAGACGAAACCGAGGCGTTAAACTCAATGGTCTTGGACGAGAATCGTGACTGCAAGGTCGCTGGCCAGAATTTTCTATAGTTCAGGATTTTAGTTGTTAAAAAAAATTCTCAAAGGTTTGACTTGTCATTGATCACGAACTATAGGGTCTGCGATGTTAACTTCCCTTCTTGAAAATATATTTTCATTTGGATTGTGAAAAGACAAGAATACCATTTGAAAACTAGGGGTGTGCAAACCGAAACAGTACCACAGAACCAGACCGAAACCAGCGGTTTGGGTACCGGTTTGGTGTGGGTTTACCTGGTACTGAACCGAATTCGGTTCTGTTTATGCAGAACTGAATTTCACGGTCCGATTCTCGGTTCTCAGTACCACAAAACCGGTACCGACCGTAGAACCAAGAAGTGGATTTTTAGGGCACCCTGTGACCCTTGTAGGATCGATATACGCCTATAGAGGGGGGTGAATATAGCGTTTTAACTTTTTCATGCGCTATTTTAATCCCTAATTACCCTAAGTGATTTAATGCATATAATTAAAATATCGATAACAAATATATGCAATAATATAAAAAGTAAGGGTTAGAGAAATGCATACAATATTTGTTTACGCGGTTCGGCAAACTAGCCTACGTCCGCGCTCCAAGTTGCACTTGGAGATACACTATGTAATTGGCTTGCGGGTGCCAATAAACCGTTTACAAATTGACTATTAGATGGGGCGTCACCCTTGACTAATTCTTAGGTCGTCAACCTTAGACTCTTACGAGTCGTTACCCTAAATTGACTATTACGGGGCGTCACCCAAGTATGATGAATCTAAGGGAATCACCCTTTACAATCAAGCACAATACTAAACTCGGAAACTTAAGCTTAAATCTAGTTAATCCGAATTCTCCCAAAATATAACTCACAAGTTCGGAATAGGGAGAATTGGATTTACAACACAATTAGAAGCTCACAGAGTAGTATTCAAGTATTAATTTTGCCAGGGCTTTGCCTCGAATATTCGATTCGTTCCTTGTGGAGAGCATAGAGTAATCCTCTATTTATACACACTGCCACTGCGGCTTCCGGACGACCTCAGTGTCCGCACCTATCGTCCGCACGACCGTTGCAAAAATGCCCGTTGATAATATAGCCATTGGACAGAAAATTCTGCACTTGCGGACTCCAATTCCATCGTCCGCACAACTCGTCCGAACAAATCCAGAACTGGACAGATTCAAAACGGACGCCAATATTCGCGCCGCACCGACTGGGTCTATCGTCCGTGACTTCACAGATTTGAGGTCGATGCCAAACCATCGTCCTCTTCTTCTTTTCCGTCCGCACACCTGAAGATTTGCGGACGCCATTTCACGTCCGCGACCATCGTCTGCTTTTCACTGAATTGGATAGAGGCAAATCGGACGACTACGCCTCGCGTCCGCCTCATCCGCAGCATCCGCCTCATCCGCAGCATCCGCAACTGCATAGCCTACTTCATACTTTCACAAAATGTTTCCTCTAAGTCATACGAACATTCCATTCTCCTGCATAGACTTAAAGAAACACATTAAACATTCTCAATACCCTTAATCAATGGTATTCTCAATTTAATCGAGAAATATGATATAAAAGAATTCAATGTATAAACAACTTTTACACTTTATTAAATTTCACATCATCTAGATCACATAGTCTAAACAATTTCCCTTATAGATGATGTCCAAAACATATAAAGTTGTTTATTTGCTAATCTAAGCATGTGCCACAAACATTGCATATTTGATTTATTCAATTAAGTTATGCAATTTATCAATCAATTAATCCAAGCAACATGCTACTAAAATACAACTTATTGATCAACTAAATCAACACACAATTTAGTCATCATCAAAATAAAACTTAGCCTACCAAAAAGGCTATCAATCTCCCCTTTTTTGATGATGACAAAATCCAATAAGTTGTTTACCATAAAACTAAGTATTTGCATAAAACTATTGCATATTAGATTTCTCCAAATAAGTTATGCAATATATCAATGATAAATCCATGCACAATGCTACTAAACTCTCCCTAAAAGATATTACAACTTATATATCATTCTCCCCTTTTTTGTTATAATCAAAAAGTAATTCTAGGAGAGGAGAGTTCAAACACAATCATGAAATAGTATCAAAATAAGATTAACAACATTTAAATAATTTCTCCCCCTTTTTCAAGTAATCTATCCAATAATTAAACCATTGAGGGAATTAACATTAGAATCCAAAGATAATTTCACCAAATAATTCTATTGAAAACAAATTTCTCCCCCTTAATCAAGAAGTTAATCCACAAATCAAACAAAGAAGGAAAATAAGTATTAATATTCAATATATAATGTAATTAATCCTAGAGCAATTATCAACAAGTTAAAACTATCTCTCCTCTTAATCAATGAATCTAACCAAGAAGCAAACCTGAAGAGAAATATACATTCAATTGCAATTTGTGGTTAAAAGAAATATACCAATTTTAAATAACCACAATCACAAAGATTTAAAAAAAAAATTCTCCCTCTTTTCTATCAAGCAAAGAAATTCATTTGAGGGAATAAAGATATTAAAGTTCAATGTGTGGTAAAAGATAAGATATCAATCTAAGCAACCACAATCACAATTCTATTTTAACATTAAAAATAGGAGAGAATTCACAAAGTAGTCTTCCCCGTTTTTCCATTAAGCATACACTATTTATTGGAGGGATTTAGCATTCCAATTCTATTTGTGGTGTAAAATATGATACCAATTTGAAAAACCACCACTAGGAAATATTCAATCAAAAATATTTTCCTTCTTTTTGCTCATTAAGTCTAAACATATAGAAGGGTATTATGCATTTAAGATCAAACAATAAGCACAAAACAAATGGGATTCAAGAAATAGATACCAAATGAAGGAAATAGAATCCACTTTAAAAACAAAGAATTGTAAACAAGATTTTCTACTTCTAGCAAGTGATACCAATGTAAGAATTAAGAAATTAACAAAGGATACCAATTGAGAATTCACAATTTAAAGCAAAAAACAAGTTTTTCATAGATTTATACCAATTGTAGATCCAAAGTTAAAATAAAATCATTTGACAAAGTATTGATACCAATTGTAAATTCAAAAGAGATTTCTAAGATAGATACCAATGTGTTAAATCAAAATCAATTCAATTATCTCTCTCCCTATGTTATTCACAAAATCAATTGATTGGTGATATAATCCAATTTATGAAACTTTGCTCTCCCTCTTAGAGTAACAATAAAAACCAATTTAAACATTTCTCTCCCCCTATATAATTATCATCAAGCAAATAGGAGAAAATCTAAAGACTTAAGAGAACCATCCAATTTAGTAAAAAAAATATACCAATTGAAAGACAATTCATGGATGAGTTCAAATTTAAAACAAAACAAATTCTCCCCGTATCATTATGCACATAATCAAATAGTTGGGGAGTCGAAAAATGATACCAAATGAAAATCCAAAGAATATTATACCAATTGTAGAGAAAATATGATTTCATTGATATCAAAACAAAAATAGTTTCATACATGATACCAATTTAAAAATTAAGTCTAATGATACCAAATTTTTGAATCAATACCTAATTGTTAAAATTCAAACTCACACAATGATTGATACCAATTTAAAGGTTTCAAAACGAAAATCATTATTGACACCAATTGATGAAATGAATTCTAATTTCAAACATTCTAATTGATATATCTATCGTTCAAAGATATTCAAGTTAAAATTCATTCCTCTCCCCCTAAATCATTGCACATAAACAAAACATTGGGGATGGAAATCCAAGATAGATACCAATTGTAGAAGTTTAAAGCAAAACAATTATTGATATCAAGTTGAAAGCATTTGGGGAATTACAAATTGAATCAAACAATTTTAATTTCTCCCCCTAAATCAATTAACAAAATTCATTCTATGGAAAAAATTCATAATTAAAAACAAATCAATTTTCCTTAAAATATTTATCTTCCCTTTCATTAATTTAAAAGCAAGGTAGAATTTTCAAAGTTATAAGCCAAAGGGGAAGCAAATTTATCGAAACTAAAAATTAAAGTTAACATTTAAGAGCAAGTCAATAAACTCTATACAACTTGATATTCTCCCCCTATATTTATGATCTAAATATTAACTATGGGGAATTTAAAAATTAAAAACAAATCAAGTGTCTAAAACATTTATCTCCTCCTTTTATCATATACATATATAATCCAAAGGAGAAGTTCACAACAAATCTTTGAAAAGGTATAATAATTGTCCATAACAATGATCTCTCTCTTTTAAAAGAATCGAAATCACATCAAGAGAGTGTTCTAAATTTTCAAGAATGGAACAATTTATGTCTCTCCTTTTTATCTATAGCTAAATCAATCAAAATGAGGAAACAACAAATCAAAATTGATTATCCAACAATTCAATACATAAGACTAGAAAACTAATTGTTGGAGGCCAAATCTCAAGCCACAAAATAATCTAAGACAAAAATTTTGCAAAGTGTAACCAAGAGATACCAATTGTAAAATACAAATTCCAATAAATAAGCACACTATCAATATCTTCTATTCTATTTAATTCCATTCAAATCAAGACATATAATATTTATTCTTAAGAGAGTTTCAACCAAACAAAATAAAAAAAAATCAAATTCACTAATAATTCAAATTAAGACAAGCAAATTTAATATATTCAATATAAACGTTCACTTGTTGCAATACAATTTTCAAACTCAAAAATATCAATTGAAGATAAACAAATTTCCCTTTCATTTGATAGTAAACAATTTTGAAACAAGTTAATGATTTAATCAACTCTAAACAATTCTATTTTCTCTCCCTATTTCGTTATTCAAATTCAATTCAAGGAGAAAACAACAAGGCATCATAATTAACAATTTTTCTACTCTTCTCCTCTTATCTCAAGCTAATTTTAATTCATGGGAAAAGTATATTCTCAAAAGCACAAAACAATTTATTCCTATTAATCATCCAACTAGTCATCCAACAATCCAATGTTCAAATTAGCATATTCAATTTAGAGACAAAGTTGTTGGATTACAAGCCATCAAAATATAGATTGAATGAATAAAGCTTATTTCAATCTATATAAATACAAAAAGATTGAAGCTAACAATTAATCTAAGTAAATGTTCTACTAATCAAGGTTAAACAAATTCAAGAATCAAAAACAATTTAATCCAATTCAATTCCTAATCAACATCCATAGTATCGATTCCAAAGGAATTTCAACCAAACAAAGTTTAAATATTAATTCAAATCAAACTCAACAACCTATTTTAATCAAAACAAAAAGAGTTGTGTACCTCCAAGATAATTTCCTTCTATAAAGCATTGGAGGCATCATTTGAAGCTTCTCTCCCTTTTGTTGGATATTCAAGTATCCAATTTCCTTTCAAGCTCCTTGGGAGAATCTCCAACCTACAACAAAGATCATTTTGCAAATTTTGGTACCCAAACCATTTTGGGTCCTTTTATTATAGGTTTAGTTCCTTTAGGAACTCACACAAGTTTAGAATTCAAATTTGGTTTAAGATTTAAACTTGGCTTAAATTTTGAATTCACATCCAAAGAATGAGCTAATTTGAAACTAACATTTGATTTAACTTTAGAGTTCAAATGCAAAGGACAGGCAAATTTAGATTTAGCATTTGAATCCAATTTATCATTCAATTTTAAAGGACAACAAAAAGATTTGTGTCCAATACAATTGCAAGAATTACAAATAGATGAACTAACAAATAGATTAGTGTAATTCTTTTTCTTTGCAAAGGGTTCATAACCAATTCCGGCTTTATCGAATGTAACCCTTTGCGAATTTAAGAGCATATTTAAATTTTTGCTCCCATTTGTGAATTTAAGCATAATAGAGTTCAAATCATTATTCTTTGCTTTCAATTCACATATATCAACCTCAAGCAATTCAATTTTAGCCTTAGCATCAAAAATAGATTTAGATTTAGTATTCAAAAGGCTAATATCATTTTCATGCGATTTGATACAACCATTCAATGTATCATTCATAATTCTCAAATTACATATCTCATGTTTATGACATTCATTAATAGAAATCAAATCACAATTTTTGCAATTTAATGAGTCAATTTCATTTTTATGTGATTTGATAGTACCAATCAATTTATCATTCAATAATTTCAAATTACGACTATCATGCTCAAGAGATTTAAAGGAACATTAGATTTATCAATGATGCTTTGCAATTCAACAATTTGATCCTCATAAGATTTATCTACATTCGCATGCTTTTTGATCAAATTGCAATGCTCCTTTTTCAATATTTTATATTTATCTTTAAGCTCATTCAAACTATCTAGCAATTCACTTACTAAATCACTATCATCATTATTATTAGAATCGGAATCGCTGTAGTAGTTTGTTACCTCAATTTTGTCTTCATTGGCCATGAAGTATGTATTGGCCACTTTCTCCTCTTTTTCGGAGGATGAGCTTTCTCTATTTTCAATATTTTGATTTGTGCCTGCATGTGTTAGCTCAAGAGATTTCCAAATATCATACGCACTAACACAATATTTAACTTTATCAAATTCATTTTGACTTAAGGCACTATACAAAATATTCATTGCTTTGGCATCTAAATTCCAATTTCGTTTATCTAAATCATTGAATTCACAAGTTGGTCTAGGAAGATTTATTCCATTTTCAATGATTTTCCATGAAAAGAAATCAATAGATTGTATAAACACTTTTATTCTACACTTCCAAATCAAATAATCATAATCATCAAAGTGTGGAGGTGTAGATGTGCATTGTCCTAACTCACACATATTGAAATCCATAGTATGCAAATATATATAAAATTTTCAATAAATGCAACTTAACAAATATTGACAATGTGCACAAAATATCACACAAAAATTTAAATACCCGCTTTTGTACCAATTGTAGGATCGATATACGCCTATAGAGGGGGGTGAATATAGCGTTTTAACTTTTTCGTGCGATATTTTAATCCCTAATTACCCTAAGTGATTTAATGCATATAATTAAAATATAGATAACAAATATATGCAATAATATAAAAAGTAAGGGTTAGAGAAATGCATACAATATTTGTTTACGCGGTTCGGCAAACTAGCCTACGTCCGCGCTCCAAGTTGCACTTGGAGATACACTATGTAATTGGCTTGCGGGTGCCAATAAACCGTTTACAAATTGACTATTAGATGGGGCGTCACCCTTGACTAATTCTTAGGTCGTCAACCTTAGACTCTTACGAGTCGTTACCCTAAATTGACTATTGCGGGGCGTCACCCAAGTATGGTGAATTCTAAGGGAATCACCCTTTACAATCAAGCACAATACTAAACTCGGAAACTTAAGCTTAAATCTAGCTAATCCGAATTCTCCCAAAATATAACTCACAAGTTCGGAATAGGGAGAATTGGATTTACAACACAATTAGAAGCTCACAGAGTAGTATTCAAGTATTAATTTTGTCAGGGTTTCGCCTCGAATATTCGATTCGTTTCTTGTGGAGAGCATAGAGTGATCCTCTATTTATACACACTGCCACTGCGGCTTCCGGACGACCTCAGCGTCCGCACCTATCGTCCGCACGACCGTTGCAAAAATGCTCGTTGATAATATAGCCGTTGGACAGAAAATTCTGCACTTGCGGACGCCAAATCCATCGTCCGCTTCGTCCGCACAACTCGTCTGCACAAATCCAGAACTGGACAGATTCAAAGCGGACGCCAATATTCGCGTCCGCACCGACTGGGTCTACCGTCCGTGACTTCACAGATTTGAGGTGGACGTCAAACCATCGTCCTCTTCTTCTTTTCCGTCCGCACACCTGAAGATCTGCGGACGCCATTTCACGTCCGTCTCGTCCGCGACCATCGTCCGCTTCTCACTGAATTGGACAGAGGCAAATCGGACGCCTACGCCTCCCGTCCGCCTCATCCGCAGCATCCGCAACTGCATAGCCTACTTCATACTTTCACAAAATGTTTCCTCTAAGTCATACGAACATTCCATTCTCCTGCATAGACTTAGAGAAACACATTAAACATTCCCAATACCCTTAATCAAGGGTATTCTCAATTTAATCGAGAAATATGATATAAAAGAATTCAATGTATAAACAACTTTTACACTTTATTAAATTTCACATCATCTAGATCACATAGTCTAAACAATTTCCCTTATAGATGATGTCCAAAACATATAAAGTTGGTTATTTCCTAATCTAAGCATGTGCCACAAACATTGCATATTTGATTTATTCAATTAAGTTATGCAATTTATCAATCAATTAATCCAAGCAACATGCTACTAAAATACAACTTATTGATCAACTAAATTAACACACAATTTAGTCATCATCAAAATAAAACTTAGCCTACCAAAAAAGGTTAACAACCCTGTCCCTGATGACCCTACACCAGCGTCCCGAGTCCCTACTCCGTCTCCCGCTGCTCTCTCAAGTCTCAAGTCTCACTGCCCTTCGTCTCCCCTCCAGCTCCGGCCCTCCTGAGTCCCGAGCTGTAGTCCTGACTTCCTTCCGGCTTCTGTCAACTGAGAGGCGTCAGGCGAGAGCTCTCCCCTCTGGCCCTCCCAACCCGAACGGCGTTCGTCACTTCGTCTCCCCTCTGGCCCTCTCGACTCCAGAGTCTCCCGACTCCAAACGGCGACCGAATGACTGTCGTCTTCCGACTTCTGTCGACTGAGAGCTCGCCAGCTTGATCAATATTTTGTTCGTAGTATCACATTTTGTTCATGTATTCTGTTGAGTTTTCTGTTCATAGACTCGTAGTGGACTTCAAGTACCCCATATTGTAGTATTCTGTTGAGTTTTCTGTTCGTAGTACCCCTAGTTCTGATTTCTATTCTGTTCTGATTTATGTGGTGTTGGTCCTGTGAATTCAGAATTGTGATAGTTCCCTGTGAATTGTTGGTCCTGTGAATTGTGTGAGTTCTCTTAGTGTTGGTTGGGTTATGATAGTTCCCTGTTACTGTTGATGGTCCGTAGATTATGAATCTGTTAATGAATCTGTTAATTGTTAGTGTTTGAGGCAATCTAATGAATCTGTTGATTGTTAGTGTTTATTATAATATTTTTTTAAAAAAATTATATTCGGTACCAAATTGGTACCGAACTGGAATCAGTACTGAATTTCCAGTTTGGTATCGAGCTTCCATGGGACTGGTTCCTGTTTTGAATTTTCAAAACCAAACCCAACTAGTTCAGTGCGGTTCTACTTTAGAACCGGACTGAACTGGACCGTGAACACCCCTTGAAAACGCAAACGTCTACAAATCAAAAATAAGATTCCTCTTCTAGCACCCCCAAAGTGCGGTGGGAAGAGACCGGAGGAACCACAAAGTCGTTGGATTTCCAAGGAGCAACTGTGTCTTGCTTGGAAAATTTATCCGGACACGAGAAAGAAATCCGTTTTCTCGAGATTCTGGAAGGGAAATGAATAAATCAGCCACAGTGATCGCTGTTCTTTTCTTGATATGTACTTCACTCCACAAATTTGTGCTTGTTTCTTCATCTTCACTTGTACCGGAATCAAAAACAAGCCAGGTCTGTCCCAAGAACACCTTTTCTCACGCGTTCTGGAGTTATTTGATCATGGTGAATTCAGTTTATTTTAAATTTGGATTTGTATTGTCAGACGGATGGAAGCTGATTTGAGATTGGTAACAGTATCTTCCATTTTAGGAACAGGGTTCAATTTTTTACGAATTAAAATTATTTCTACATAGAATATTTCTTCGCGAGATATATTTCGGGGTTGTGTAAATTGTTTGAAGGGGCTTTTTAATCGATTTTCTTTGAAGTACGAAACTAAATTGCTTCTTGATCTTAACAAGCTGGGCTACAAATCTGCTATGATTGTTAAAATCAGATATTCAGTTTCATTCAGCAGCTGGAGTTGATTCCCTGTCGTAATTTTTTTATAGTTACTCAACCCTGTTATTATTATCTTCTTTTTCAACCAAAACACTGCAAAAGACGGGCAGATTACTCTCTATCCGCATTTAATTGCATTTTCAATCTAATTTGTAGTTTCGTATAAAAAATTTCATATCTGACCGAGACTGTTTTAACAGGATCTTCACCAATCTGGCGCTACAAGGTAATTATATACTTTCTCATAATATCGCTCTGCTTTCATATCCTTCTTAGCATTGGTCTTCAGACCTTTGAAACATATGAAAAATAATAAATTAAAAACATAATTTTAGTATGAATATATAGCCAAGAATGTGATTATAGTTGACTAATTTGGTATCTCGTGTGAATCCTGTTATCTTGCTGTAGTAGAACTCTTAAGCAAGCAAAAGAGCATGATAATGAAGTACATTGCTCCAGAGAAAGAAGTAGAGCCGCCTGGGAGATCATTGAGGAGGTATGCGGGAAATCGTGTACTTATCTATACTTATCTTCAAAACTTAATTGACAACTAATAAACATTACTGAAGTTTTTATTTTTATTTTTTTTATGTAGCATTTGATGCCATTTGTCGAAAGGGAGAAGTTTCAGATCTCATCTGAGTGTAGACTTCATGCCAACAATGATTTGTTTAGAGATCAAGAGCAGCACAAGATACACATGGATATAAACGAATGGCAGTGTGGATACTGCAAGAAAAGCTTTCGTGGTGAAAAGTTTCTTGATCAGCACTTTGACAATAGACACAATAATCTCCTTAATGTTGTATGTGAACCCTCCCTTTTTAAGTATTGAACTTTTGTTCTCTAAGTGCAGTTTAATTCATGAAAATCGCCTCATCTATCTTCATTTTCGCTCCGTTTCCAGACCATGTTATATTCTTATGACATTTGATTTTTATTTTTATTAGATGCAAATTGATAGCTTCTGAAAAGAACTATTTCCTAAACTAGATAAGAAATTAGGGGAAGATAGTGGGATAGTTACGTTTTGAGTTGTATAAATAGATTAGTATAGGAATATAAAAGATAGACTTTTGGTGAGTCAAGAATTTAGGAGGAGAGTCTCTAGAGTCGGGAAATACTAGAGGGCAATTGTAGTTTTCGTTTTCTGTGACTTTTCAAGAAAAGATAGGAATGGTTTGGTTCCTATCAGCTTCTTCATGTAGTGCTGTAGTTGAATATAATGTTTTTGTAGATGAATCGGTCTACATTTGCGATGCTTCTCCAATAGTATAAGTTATTTTGGTACCTCATAAATTATTCTTGGCGAGACTTTTTGGTGGGGTTGGGGTGAATTTTAAACATGTTCATTCTGTGGTAACTTTTTGTATATTTCAAAGTTTAACTGATCATTCTATTTGGTTGGGTTCTTGAGGTTAGACTGATTGTCGAGCATTACCAATGGTTTTTTTTAATCCTAGCTTGATTTGCCTTGAAGTCGTATGGTAAACTAATAACAATCCTGAGATATGAAACTGATATGGAGATGCAGAGTAATGGCAAGTGCTTAGCAGATTTATGTGGAGCATTACATTGTGATGTCATGATGAATACAAAGTCAGCCAAATCAAAATGCAACCCTGCTGCAGCTGCCAGGAACCAACATCTATGTGAAGTTGGTTTTGAGTATTTTACTTTTCTTTTTTCTTTTTTCTTTTTAGTAGTATTTTATTATAATTTCTTTGCAGAGTCTGGCTGATAGTTGTTTCCCTATTAGTCAAGGAGCTTCTGCAAGTCGACTTCATGGTAATCTTCTTTGTAATCAACTATACTGATTCTAAGCTCTTTTTCCTAGCGACACCTTTTTTTTCTTTTTTAAAAAACGAAGTATATTGAAAGAAGGAAATACAAAAGAAAATGGGGAAAAAATATGCACTTAATTCAAAGTAATTTTTCTATAATTGGAGAGTGCTCAACTAAAAGGATAGACTTTCTTTCATTTTCTTCTATTTTTAATTCCCATTTGCATTTATGAATATGACATGGCCAAAATCTGTGTATTCTTCGTTAAATCCATGGCATAAAGGCCATGGTGGCGAAGATTAAGTTAGCATAAATCGATCATGATTATTAGTTGACTTAATTTAAATCATTATATTTGAAATCACTGTCCTAGATCCAGGTATCTGTGTTAGTTGATATCATCTATCGAATAACTTATGGCGATGTCTACTTGCAGAGTTGTTTTTGCGCCAATTTTGCGATGCTCATTCTTGCTCGGGGAAGGACAAACCTTTTTCAAGAGGAGGAAAAGTAAACCATCCCTCTTGCTGTCCTACTTTTAGGACAGAGCTTCTCTCTGCATTTTCACAAAAATAGATGTCTGAGTTTGGCTATTGATGTATTTTTCGCTCATTTGCGTGCAACTTTTTAATGTTCCAGAAGCGAAAAAGTGTGTTCTACCTGGCAATTTCGATTCTCACTCTGATGTTGCTTCCCATTTTCTATGTAGTAGTGTATTTGCACCAGAGGTACTATTTTTTAGCAACCATAGCAACTCTGTCGACCATTGAATGATTTTTAATTTGTTCGGTGTTTATGTATTTGCCAGGGAGCTGAAGAACGGGAGACAAGAGCTCCGGCGAATCTCGAAAGTTGGGCAGAAAACGAAACCTTCGTAATTGTATATATTCATTGGTGTATAATTTTTTTAGGCTTTTTTGATATTAGTGAAGATATTTACAGATTTTGAACTACTGATTCTGCATAGCACATCTATCAATCTTTAACATCCTCAGTGCAACTGAGAAAAACAAAAAGGCAGAGCTTTGATTGAATAGGCATAGCAATTGCTAATGCTTTTCTTTGGTCTGCTGTTTCTTGGAGGTAGGCCGTGGTTGCTGATTTCATAATGGTTACACTTTTGAATTGTTTATGTAATGTCCCGATTTTTAAATTATTTGTTTATATCTAATTTCCGTCAAAAAAAAATTTTCATTTTTGTCTGCCAGTCCATGTAAGTTAAAAAACACCATATCAGAGTAAATTAAGCGGAATGCGGAATGAAAATAGTCTGGTTATATTTTTTAAAACAAAACAGAAAAGTTTAATTATTAAACTACCAAAATACCAGTTTTCAAAACCCAAAATATCAAATGCAATGAGCCACAATCAACAGATCAAAACAGCTGACCCAAGGTATTATCCTGAAACACCTCTTCCTCGCATTATCTTCAAATACATTACTTATATTGCGGGAAAAAATAATGAGCCTAAAGCCCAGCAAGAATCAGAATGAAATGCAATGTAATGCTATGTATGACCATATAATGCAATTATAGAAAGGAGTTGTATCCCTTTTGAAAGCCAAGAGTGACATACACTTAGGGCTATGGAGAAGAACCAGTCACTCTATGAATGAGATATATCAATTGGGAGTGTTCCACATGCCAGTATTCACTCTTTTGTTAAAGAACGTTGGGGATTTCAGAACGGGAGAAGGATGAACCCTCGACCCCATGTAACTAACTTACTATCTAATAATTCCATTGTGGAATTAAGTTACTAATGGGATGTCATCAATTTTTCCAAATCCCCACACTCCTATTTACATAAATTTATTATATCATGGAATATGTAAGCAGGTTTATAAGTCCTAAACTAATGCATGTATGTCAAGATATATATATGGAAAAGAACACCACATTAATTACAAATGAAAAACAAGTAACCTAAACATACATGCTCTGTACAAAATTACTCAATTCGTTAACACATGTATAGCAGGACTTTAGCATATCATACCAACAATGAACTAAAGAAACACCACACATAACATGAAGGGCTTATATCACAAGAAGTTAACCATGACTAAAATTACAGCACTTCGTCTATTGGTTAGGCACTTAAAACCCTGATCACTGATCCTTCTTAACAATAACACAATATATAATATCCATTCAAACCGAAATCACTTAGTAATAGGAAGTATCACCTATTCACAAATATCAATTTGTCTCAATTATCAACTTTACACATGGATGGATAACTCTGAGTATTCAATACCAACGTCATAACAGGTTCAACAGTTCAAACCTTCTCTTCAAAGATTATGAATCTAAAGAGAATTAAAGACAAAGTCATTATTTGCAGAGTAAGAATCCAACATCTAAGAAATCAAAGAATTCAAACAAACCCCGTGATGTAGGGCCTCCATTGGCCACCTACGTCATTCAAAATTCTTACCTTGTTTCTGCAGAGATTGAGACTTAAAGAATTCTAGCGTAGCAATACCCACAATTCCAATAGCCACACCCAATTACCAAACGCCAAATACCCAAATACCCAACGTACTAACTATCTCTTATGCACAAAGCATAACACTTACCAGTCCTCAGTTGAAATTCCAGACTCCAGCTCACCTTAGCATCTTATAGACAGAGAAAAAGAGAAATCGTAATTGTGCATGAAGCTTAGGGTGGCCCGGTTGCAGAGACGTGTCGCCAGCTAAAGGAATCGAAAATAAAATGGAATATGAAGGAGAGAAGCATCATATTTAAATGGGTTTTTTTGGACAATTTTGACCTTTTGGATGCGTTGAAGTCATCTGCATCACGTCCGCAGTCGTCCGAAATCGATTTGGGATGAGAAAATGCGTCCTTAATCATTCGTCCGTACCGTTCACAGGCAATATTCGGACGACGTTAGGCGTCTACATGAAGCGTCTGCAGATGTCTGAATGTGCGTAACATTTGGACAGATTCAATTCGGACGCGGTCCATCCCCGTCCTCAGTCGTCCGCAAGCGTCCAAATGTCTCCAAGATTCGGACAGATTTAATTCGGACGTGTCTGTTGTCGTCCGCATCGTCCATACTCGTCCGAACTTCGACAATCATGAGTTTAGGATGCAGAATATTGTCCCAAAGTATAAGGGCTAAGCTTAGTGTAGTTGCAGACGTAATTCCACGTCTGCATATCATCCGAAACTCCCCTGTTATGCATTTTTCCTTAACTTGTTACACCTATCTTATGTTCAACATTAACCCTATATTGTTTAAACATAAACTAACACGTATCGTTGCATAACAGTCATATATATATATTTATTATTCAGAACAACAAAACATGAAAGATTTGCGGGGTATTATAGTTTACACCATAATTTTAAACTCCAACTCCAATCTTAAACCTTGAAGAAATGTTTACATGTCGAAAACTAATTCATTCATACAATTTATTACTTTAAATACTTATGCTACATTATAATAATTTTATAATTTTAGCAATGTAAGTATCATGGCAAAATGTAAAATTATACTTAAAGTTAAAGTGTAAACGTTATTTATGCAAAAAAAGAAAAAAAAATTAATGTAAAGACATGAGTTCAATCTGGTTCTATTCCTCCCAAAATTGAAATCCAACCGGTTAGTTTTAGAATTTAGTAAAAGAAATCAAACTGATCATTGTGTTGGAATCATCAAATGAAATTGAGCTTGGTTTTTTCAGTTTTTTTTTTTGAGTTTTGGTTTGTAATTCCAACAAAATTTCAAAAAAAAAACTAGATTACCCTCCTAAATACCAATTTAGAAAGGTTTGATTGATTTTTCAAATATATGACTCAGGTGAGCGTCTAATCCATACCAATGGGGTGCACCATTTCACATCGCTTGAGAGAGTGAAAAAATATTTGGATTCTAAGTAGGGTTCTCCTCCCTACTTAGTACAACATATTTTGAGCTAACTCCAAGATCAAAACTGTGAGGCTTCGGCCCAAAGCGGACAATATTCTACTGGGAAGATTGAGGATATTGCACCAGCTATAGCTGACGACATAAGATCGTTGGTAGCCTATCAAATAGAATATTATAGGATTCGTCTTATTGAGTAAGATAAACAATTATCTAAATTCGGTGCAATTTTACGGGAAATTCATGTTAAACTAACAACAATGGAAGGTTGAATGGAGCAATGCATTTAAAATTTGATTAATACATCATCAAATGATTCAAATAATGTAGTTTGTTCAGCAGAAAATTTTAATGATAGTTCACAAAGACTAATTCATTCTTTGAAGCTAGAAGTTTTGCGATTTAATGGTGATGATCCTTGTGGCTAGATTTTTAAAGTAGAGCATTTCTTTGACTATCATGAAATTGAAGAATCTAAGCAGTCGATAATCTCATCTTTTCATATCGATGGTATAACTTTACAATGTTTCGATGGTTGTTCGCAATGATTTAATCACGACATGGCGTGAATTTTTGAAGACTTTGATTATACGTTTTGGTCCCTCAAATTATCATGATGTGAAAGGTGAGTTATCAAAGCTTATGCAGCATCAACAGTGATGGAGTTTCAAAATAGATTTGAGATATTAGCTAATCAAACAACAGGAATACCTGCTTCTTTTCTTCAGAGTTGTTTTGAATCAGGATTGCGTTTCGTCCTGTGGTAAGAGCATTGTAACTGCAATCATTACATCAAGCTATTAATTTAGCAAAACTAATGGAGAATAAACTCAATGATACTGAGTTTAGCATACCCCCATGAAAACTACCTATTTCCAGCCGTTGAAAAAATCAACAGGATAGTAAACCTCTGTTACCTGCACCAAAGAAAATAACACTGAATTCCTCTCTTTTGAATGTAAAATCTTCTACTATTCCTCTTAAAAGATTGATGACAATAGAAATGTTAGAATGACAGGAAAAGAAATTATTCGACAATTGCGATGAGAAATTTGTTAAAAACCATAAGTGCAAATCAAAATTGTTTATGTTGTTGTTCGATGATGAAAATGAAGATGGTGCAATAGAAATTACTAGCAGTGTTATAAATCAATCTTTGCAACAGTCTGAAATTTGTGATATGCCAACCATTAGTTTACATAGTTTAGCGGGACAACATTTTTCACGAACAATTAAATTTCAAGGTACTATGGTTGGACAACAAGTTCAAATTTTGGTACATGGTGTATACTCATAATTTTATTCAAGACATATTGGTTAAACGACTTTGTTTGGCTATGCAGCCTTCTAAACAATTTAGAGTTATGGTTGGAAATGGCGAGGAATTAGCTTGTTGTGCATATTATTCTCATCTTGAAATTTTTATCCAAGTTCAGCAATTTGACATAAATTTTTATGTATTGCCAATTCAAGGTACTGAAATAATGTTGGGGACTCAATGGTTAGAATTATAGGGTCCAATACCTATGGATTATAAGAAGTTGACCATGGAATTTATGGAGAGGTACATTTGTTTTGCTTAAAGGAGGAAATTCTAATTTTCCGACATTTGTGATGATGCATCTATTTAAAAGAATGTGTAATAAGGGCAATGTGTTTTAATTTTACCAATTGGAAGCTACTGTTCCTATTACTGTTAATGAAAATTCACAGTTTCCTGCGAATATTCAAGTGTTATTGGACAAATATATGTAAAATTGAGTAAATGCACTTTTGCTCAAATCTCAATTGATTACTTGAGATTTATCGTTTATGCCGAAGGTATGCAACCAGGGAAGTAGAAGATTACATCAATCCTACAGTGGTCAATTCCTCAGCCTATCAAACAGCTTAGAGGATTTTTGGGTTTAACAAGATATTACACAAAATTTGTTAAAAGTTATGATTCAATTGCAGGACCTTTAACAAATTTGTTGCAGAAAAATGCTTTTAAATGAGAAGATGAAGCTGATGTTGCATTTGCCAAGCTTAAACAAGCAATGACAACAACTTCAATTTTGACATTGCCTGATTTCACTAAACAATTTGTATTGGAGACGCATGCAAGTGAAGTAGGCATTGGAGTTGTGTTATTACAGCAAGGTCGTCCTACTGCTTGCTTCAGTAAAAAAAATTGACTCCAAGAACGCAAAAGGCGAGTACTTATGTGTAGGAAATGTTTGCTATTGCGGAGGGAGTTAAGAAATGGAGACAATATCTATTGGGAGGACATTTTATCGTCAAAACGTATGAGAAGAGTATAAAAGAATTGATGACGCAGATTATACAAACCCCAAAACATAATGGAATTGCTAAAACAATTGATGGGATTAAACTATAATTTATTTCGCCTAGTTTGCATGAGGATGTGAAATATTTTGTAGACACTTGCCCTCTATGTTAGGGTACTAAGTATGATACCACAAAGCAAAGAGGTCTGCTACAACCATTGCCTGTTCCATCTTAGATTTGTGAAGATATGAGTATGGATTTTATTAATGGACTGCATGTATCAAATGGTTTTTCAGCATTTTTGGTGGTTGTTGATAAACTTTCTAAATTAGCTCGTTTTGTAGCTTTGAAGGTTCCATATTTTGCTATCAAAATTGCAGATATTTTTGCTCAACATATTTGTATTTCATCAGTCTTAACGAATATTTTCAGGAAGTACTACTAAAATTAATTATGTTAGTACTACTTTCCTGATCTATTTTCATGGACAAAATTCTATATCAGAAGAAAAATTGAAAGCTCTATCATCTTTCGAAACACAATTCTACAACTTAGGAGGATAGCTGGTTCTACAACTTAGGAGATAAAAATTCAATTATGTAAAGCAATAAAAATCAGTGCCGATCGTTTGTGCAATTATTGCATAAATCAAACAAGAAGCATGACCACTAATTAAAAGCGAGAAAAGTAGTAGTGGAAGCAACAACAATATGAACTAGTCAGAAGACTGATACTAACAAGGCAACATAATGCAATCATGAGAAAAAAGCAGAAAGAATCAAATAATGGAGCAATGGGCCAGAAGATAGAATTATTAAAGTAAAAAGAATCAAATTATGGCATTATAGGCCACCAGATGAAATTATTAAAGCATGAATAGCAGTATGAATTATTAAAGTAAAGTTGTACAGCTGTCAGGAGCTTATCCCGTAGGGTCTGTAAGACGACTGACCCCCGTTTATAAATAATGAGTTTCTCGAGTTTGAGAACTCAGAGTGAAATAAAATGAGCATTGGTAAGTCTCAATTTTTCCTCTCTTAACCATCCTCGAGCTCTACTTAATATCGCCTTGGGAGAAATCCCTGGAAGGCATCCTATCAGATTTTTGAGGTGATACTCTGGAGAGATCAAAGTATCATTGAAGCAACATAAATTCCTCAGGTATATTTTTGCATTATTCAATGTCTGATAATATACCATCATCCTCTACTACTAATTATTTTGATTCAATCGAAGAAGAAGAATCATTTGGTTATATGTTTAATGGTATAATTGAAGCAAAAAAAGATAAGAAAAACATATTTATCTTTATCAGAGAAACACAATTTTGAAATATCATTTTTAGAAACGATTAAACAAAGATTATCACAACAAAATATAATTAAATACGGAATAATGTTTTGGTGAAGAAGAAATACCAATTGAACAAACTAAAGGAAATATAATAATTCCAGTAATTAATAAAGAACAAATTTTACACAAACTAGAAACAATAGACGCTGAAGAAAGAACTAAAATTTCATATATACATTGTAGTATTATTCAAATCTTATTAAAAAGCACTTTCACATAAAGAATTAAAACTCCTATACAACTAGAAATACGAGACGATAGAATTATTAATGATAAAGATCATACCATACGAACTAGGAAACTTATCGTAAGGAAAAATTAAATTTGATATCAAAATACAACTAGGACTAAGCCTAAAAGTTTAGGATCTAAATAGATCTATAACATTAAAATATGAACTAAAAAGAAAAAAATTTATGAAAGAAAAAAACTATCTTTTTACAATAACTTATAAAATTAATTATGCATTAACAAATAGCCATCATAGTTTGATTTTTCGACAGGATGAAAAAATCTTGATAGATAAATTATTTAAACCATTATTAAAATTAGAAACATAACCTAAACTATTTAATATAAAAAGCGATACACATAAATTTTTAAAAGATGATAGACGAATAACCAGAAGTATGTCTTACTCTGAAGCAAGTAGTTCATTATTCACACCATATGAATTTCCTAGACATTCATTATTCAATGAATTATCAATACATAAATCTATTCCTTTAATAGAAAGAGAAATAGATAGAGAAATTCCTATAGAGGAAGAAAAAACATTAGACGAATTACGAAAAACTATAAAAACTTTAAGTAAAAGAATTAGTTAAAAAAAAAAAGAAAAAAAAAAAGAGTAATATTATGTCACTATATGAGGCTGATCTTAATTATGAAAACATTCACTACTTTATTGAAAATTATGCTATTATAAAAAGATTAATTGATTTTTTATTAAAATTATTAATTATTGATATTTATTTATCATCTTATGATGACTATGATTTGGATTTATATCCTGATTATTAAGATATTTGTGAACATATAATGAAATACTTGTATAGAGCATGGCATGATCAAATATTTAAAAAAGATCATTTAATACAATAGAAAACTTAAATGACAAACAGATTATATTAAAAAATTATTAACAAATTAGAAGGAATATTTTTTTATGAAAAACAAGAGGTCTAACAATTTATTACTTATATTATAAATTATTTAGAAGATTTTCCTAATGAAATAGATAATAGATTACAAGAAGAAATAGATCCAGAAATAAGAGAGTATGCCAAACAAGAAAATCTAGCATCAGAACGATTTGTAGTTAGATTAAAACAAATATAAAAGCATAGTTAAAAGTTTGTCCAGATGAAGATGAAATTGGTATTAGAGCCTAGTAAATGAATAGGATAAATCAAATAGATAAACTAAACATACAACATTTACAACTAATAAACATGAAATCAGAGTCAAGTAATAGACCAACAATACCTTTTCGACAGAAATTAGTAGTAATACTCTATCTATTAGAAGGAACAAAATATTTAGTAGGAAGTACTAATTAACAAATTAATGAAAATATACAAACAAATTCATCAACAATAAAAGCTTTATTAAACAATATTATCCTATTTAATAATTCATCATAATTCTGAAAATTTACAAGTAATACAAGAAAAAACAACAAATATAAGAATAGTATTATAACAATGTTTTCAAAATATGAAAAATGAAATCATAAATGTAAGAAATTTAGCTGAAGAAAATCAACAAAAAATGATAAATATGAAAAATGAAATATTAGAAATAAAGCAACAGAATTCTGAAACGCAAATCATGATAATAGATTTAGAATAATATATTAAAACACAAAAACGATGAATATAGTAGAATCTATAAAATTATAGAAAAAAATATAATAGAATACATTAACGAATTAAAACAACAAAATAAAGAAATGCAAATAATAATAAAAGAATTAAATAACTATAAAGAAAATTATAAAGAATTAACATAAGCAAAGAATCTTCTTTTAATTCTTTTAGAAAAATTTAGAAAAGATCCTAAAAAACAAAGTCAACAAATAAATTATGGAAAAAATATTTTAGAAATTATAGAAAATCTACAACAAATAATAATGAGACAAGAAAAAAGTAGATGTATAACTAAAGAGGATTTAGACAATATGATACTTGAAAAAAGAACAATAAAATTAACAATTCAACCACCTTCATCCATATAATGGACAATATAGAAGCACAGATAGAAAAATTACCTCATACTATAGTTACTGATAGAGACTCGATTTTTATAAGCAAATTTTGGCAAGAATTGTTCAAACTCAAAAGCACAACTTTACTACACAACAATCATTATCATCCACAAACTAATGGGCAAACAGAGGTTATAAATTGGACTTTAGAACAGTATTTGCATTGTTTTGTGATGGATTTTTTGAAATGCTGGTGAAAATTTTTACATTGGGCACAATATTCTTACAACACTTCTTTTCATTAATCAATTAATAAGTCATTGTTCAAGGTTGTATATGGTAGACCACCTCCAACTTTGACGGCATGTCAATTTGGTATTCCTATTATTGAAGTTGTTGAAGAAAACTTGGAGACTCGTGATAACATTTTACAAACTTTGAAGGAAGTTTTACACCACTCTCAAAATCAAATGAAGCAACAATCTAATAAATAGCATTGTTGATGGACCACTAGGTTCATTCACAAAGACAAAGAACCAAGACATTATCAACTCATGCATTTCTATCAATTTCAAAGATAACTCATCAAAGGCCCAAGTCAAGAAATTCAAAGAGGGCGCGCCCCTAAAGCCATGGAAAGAAGCCCAAGAAGACTCATTTGAAGGGCAAGAAAATCCAATGGAAAAGAAGGTATGGAAACCTACTAAAATCAACCAAGCAAGTGGTCAAAGTTCAACCAATTTGGCAACTATCCAAGTGGCAAATTTTGAAGGAAAGAAGTTGTCATCCTAGTTACCATTTCGTGGCTCTTAAGCTAGCAAGGAGTTGCCAAAATAATAGCTTTAGAAAGTTACTGAAACTATAGTTTACTAATTGGTCAATTAGGACCGACTATTTAGTGTGTTTTCTATTTTATTGTTTCCTATTTTATGCTTTGTAACTGGCTATATAAAGCCACCTAATACTTATGTTTTAATCACTTGAGTTTGAATACAAAATGGCTTTTGCTAATTTTGAAATTGGAGTGATTCCTCTTTCAAACACTTTGGTGAGTTACATCAAAAGATCTTCTTGTGTTAGTCATATCACAAGATGAATCTCACTTAGGTTTAAGTGAGTTTTCTTAGTGGTATCCATAGCCCTATCTCTAGGGAAAGGTTGTGTAAAGAGGTGTCTAACCATCCATCCGCAAAGTCACCAAAAGGGCGTGCAAGCTGTCATACTTTCCAAATCCAACCACCTGGACTGTTTTCAACATATTTCCTAATTCTTGAGGAATATTTTAAAAGTTCTTGAAATTTTATTTTTCTTATTCATTCAAGGAGATGTGGTCCAAAATTCAGCTCAAAAGAATTTAAAACAACGAAGTTACGTGCTCTCAAAGTTTACTTTCCAAAACTGAATTTCTGTCAATTTAAGGAAAGTGGAGATTCGGTTGAGTAACTCGACCTCACCTTCGACCGCAACTTCGTCTGTCCTTCAAAAATTGCTTCTGTCTTGTTTTTTAGTCACCTAATTCGACCTATTCTTATGACCACAACTCGATTGCAGTAAAAGAGACGCTTCTATACTATTTTTCAGACGAAGAAGCCGACCGACCGTGCTTGCGTTCGAAATATTGATCGAATTCTTCCAGAACGCTATTGTCTACCTTTTCAGACGTGATCCTCAATCGAAATCCTCGACCGCCCAGTGACTGCTAGTTCAAAAAGAAGCATCCGAAGGTTGAGCAACACTTCAACAATTTAACACAATATTTTCAAGTTATATTCTAATCCCCTTCCCCTGGTGCATAAATTTTGATGTTCAATTTAAAGAGGGAGATATGGTATTGTTCAAAGTTCAACCTTATAGACAAACATCTTTATTAATGCAACCTTATTTGAAACTTAACAAAAGATATTATGGTCTTTTCTCTATTTTGAAAAAGGTTGGCACATTGGCTTATAAATTAGTTTTACTATATGAAACAAAAATTCATCGTGTATTCCATGTTTCTTTGTTGAAAGAAGTCAAAGGTGATACTTCTATTCATTGTTCTCCTTTAGTTGTGCAATTTGTGGATAATCATCCATCAATAGAGGTTGTAGCATTTTTAAATTCTTGATTGTGTAAATGTGGCAATACAATGGAGATTTAGTTGTTGGTGGAGTGGCAAGGATTACCTTTGGAAGATACATCTTGGGTTTTTTTTTTAAAGAGTTTTGGAAGATGTATCCTCATTTCGACCTTGTGTATAATGTTATTTTCAAAAGGGATGGTATTGTTACAGATTAAGAAGTTTCAACAAAAGAGATGTGTGAAGAGAAAGAAGTTGAGACGCTAGAAGAAAGTGCAGGTGTTGATGAAACGAGAAAAAGAAATAAATCTGGATGGTTTAAAAATTACGTGTAAAAATTGTAACTCTCATAATTGTATAGAAAGAAAGTATAAATAATGTAATTGTAAACATTGATGGATATTGAGAAATAAGAAATAGTAAACAATTTCTTTTAGTTTTTCAGTTACTACTTTAGTAGTAATAGTTTTTGTAGGATTGGAACTAAACCAAACTTAGGTTCACTTCGAATTTGTCTACTCCAACCATAAAAATGTGTATAGACAATAATAAAAATATATAAATAATTAAATTAATTTTAACATAATAATTCAAATATTTGAAGTTTTTGATATTTTATCTGTAACACTCCGATTTTTATTGGAATTTAATAAGTATAATTGGAGTGTAATTTCAGAATAATCGAATTTATTGGAAAATTATCGGGGCATTACCAACATATTCGTAAAATTATAAATGACGGGAAATTAAGGTAATTAGAATAAATATTAATTTATTAAATAAATTATTATGTGGAATAAAATTCTATTGCTGGGATTAACTATGTGAGAGATTAATTAAAATCAAATGTAGAGATATAATGAAATTAAGACTTAAATGTATAATTAAATAAATTGGAATAAAAGGGAAGTTATTTGAAAAATTGGAGTGTAAACCAGTTCGGTTCAGTGTTGTATGTTGGTCAGGATCAAGAAGCAGTTAAGGAAAATAGATTTTTTTTTTCACATGGCCTCCGGCCATTACGCGATTTATAGAACAGAAATGATAGAGAGAGGGAGAGAGAGGAAGGCTGAGAGGGAGACAAGCGAAAGAGAATGGGGGAGAAGAGGGAGATCGCGAAGGAGAAGGAGAGGTGATCGGGAGACAGGGCTCGAGTGTCTCGGATTCTTTCTGGTCCGGCGAGTCGCAAGCTAGGGCTCGGGTTGGAATCAGAGCATCCGTCGGCTTGCGATTTCGGAGACGAATTGGAGGTATGTTCGGTCGGACACTGGCAGGGCTTGGATTGGTGTCGTCGGTGGCTGGAACTGCTAGGGCAGGGGCGATGTGTCGATGGGTGTTGGAGCTGACAGCCGATGGTGGCTGAGGTAGAGTTGCTGCTCTCTGGTCTTCACGATGAGAATGATATCTTCTCTGTATGCTGGATTTTTGGACGTCTAGACTCTGTAAATAGATCAACTATACTGATTATATAAACTCGGTTGTTGGATGATAAGCATAAAAATTTTAGTAATTTCTCACTGATAGTAAATTGGATTGATGAAAATGTTGGACAAATGCTTTGTTGGTTTGATTCTACAATCGTGAATATGTTGGATGCAGCTACTGCCTTTAGTGTTTTGTGATAGTAAATTTAGCCTATGTGGGATTTCTGTTTATTGATTCTATGATTAGAAGAGTTAAGTTGTCAATGGACGTTTTGCTTGGATATAACCTGTTTAGTTTTAGCGGCTTTGGTAATATGCTTGGTTTAGAATTGAATTTATTAATTGGACGAATGTATAACGATAATCGGATATGAATATTAGGATTAATTATTAAGCTAAGTAGCAATTAAGAAAAAAATGATTCTATTTAAGAGATTTTAGTGAGTAATGAGGGATTAGAAAGATGTTAAGATTTAATAAGTAGATTAAATGACTTTATTAATGAATGAATGTTTCTAATTGTGAAGGTACCAAAAAGAAGAAGAAGGATAAAGATTTAAGTACGAATATGCGTTAATGCTTCGAGGTAAGGAATTGGATGTGTCTTGGCCATTTGGAGGCCCTACACCACAAGTGTGTGCGTGAGTGTGTATATTGGCTGATGATAGTGTATAATGCTAGCATATTGTAGGTCATTGATTCTGTGGTTAACTGCCCTAAGTTGTTTATGCTCTGTAATGTTTTCCTTGGGTGATTTACTGTTTTTCCTTGGCTGTAGCCGTAGACTTCCTTGCCATAATTGTCTTCTTTGCTTGTATTAATCTTCCTTGATGATAGTGTAGCTTCATTGTATGGTAATTATTTTTCCTTATTGTCAATCGATTTCTTTACTTCAATGTCTCGCCTAGATTGCTTTGGATGAATACTTAAAGTTGAGTGTGATAAATGAAAAAGGATAAGTGTGTAAATGATGAGACAAAGGAATGAGCTAAGAGTGAGCTTAAAATGATGGTTTTCTTTGGATGACTTATTGTTCTGTTCTTATTATCTTCTTGATAACTAGTTTAGATTCTTGGTGATAAATAAACTGCCATTTCATCCTTTATATATATATATGTGTGTGTGTGTGTGTGTGTGTGTGTAGTTTTGCCATTAGTTCTGTTATGTTTTGTGTTATTCTGAATATGTTAGTAAACATGTTAGTTAACTAGATTGACACTTAGTTGAGCATGTTTAATTAGGATAATTGATTTGAGTAGTTTTGTTTATTATAACTGGGATAACTATTTAGCAGAGTCTTTCTTGAGCATGATAGTGATTACTTGGTATATTAATTAACTTTGGCATGTTAATCAACTCAATTAATTAATTAATTGAGCTAACTAGTCGTAAAGGAACTAATCAAACATGTTAATAATTAGTTGGACATGTTAACCTATCTAGAGAAATCAACTAGTTTGATAATCATGACATGTTTAACTTAGCTTGTATGTTTAATTATCCGTATGTTAATTAACTTAACAGAGCATGCTTAACTAAAGTAATCACTTAGTTATTAAGTAATTAATCTGAGTAGGCTTAACTAGTGACTTAACTAATAAGTGTTAAACACTTCAGTGAGCATGTCAATTAAATCAAATTGATCAACTAGCCATTAAATAACTAATCCAGCATGTTTAGTAAATTGTGATTCATTGCACGTTTACTTTATTATCTCTTATTGCTCATTGCTTTCAATTCGTATTTATAATCATTCTCTGTTATGCACATTCAATTATATTTGTTGTACAATTTCAATTCCCGTTATTTAATTTCTGTCATTTACTTTCCTTGTATGTGCAATTTAATTTAAGGTATGTTATAAGCATCACGCATCATGCTAGATTGAGAATATATGGTCATGCATAATGTTAATGGAAACAACTAGGGAGTGCCCTCGGGGTGGTACTCACATGCATGAGTGAAGAAAAAGAAATGAACGAATGCAATGAATGATGTGAATGATGAATGATGGGTAGTTCGAATCTAGCCCACATAGGGTTAGAAGCCGATCAGACTATTCCATTCCACACGTGTTCCTTCAACTTCTAGCTCGATGTACGAGTTATGAATGAACGAATGAATAAACGTAATGCAAGTTTGGTTTGGGGTGGACCCAATCCAAGTAAACTAAAGAGAGACATGTCATATGCATTTTCCCTTTTCTTACTAAGTCTTTTAGACTTACAGTTACTTGTAGTGTAGGTATACGTGAATGACGAGAAGAATGATGAATAAAACACAAAGAAGTTGATGAAGGATTTGCACATGAAAGAGCTTGTGATTGGCCAGGCTAAGTGTAAGAAATAAAATAGTTTGTAATTAAATTATATTTAATTTTGTAGCAGTAAAGCAAAATAAAAGATTTTCTTTGCAAACGATTTACGCTTTCTAATGTGCCCCGAAAACCTTACAATGCAACCTTTTTGCCATAAGGTTCGGTGTTTAATTAATTAGCTATTATTTTGCAGGAAATATTACATTAATGGATATTGCAAAAAGTAGTCTTGCTTGGAGAAGAGGACGTTACTCAATATGTTTTCACATCGAGCCATGCAAACCTAATTGGCTAGATTCACATCGTCTCGGCTTGGAGGAGCTTATATTGGTCGAAGCTAACAAGGTCAATTTGGAGCGTTTTATTGAAGTTTTCACATTTAACTTATTTCTTTAGATGTTTTAATTGATAGATGGCGGGTTAGGATTCCTTTTGAGGATTTATAGATCATTTTGTTGTTGTAGGAATTAAGGTGCTCGATTTGCATGTAAACCGAGCCCTTATGCCCAATTTTTGTGAACCTAAGGGCGTTTTTGTAATTTCTCTTTTATGTTCATTAGAGAGGTATTTAGTCCTCTCTAGTTGAACCCTAATTTCATATTTGAAACCCTTTCCTTGCTGAAGCAAAAGTCGTGTGGAGCTTGTCTCTTCCAACTAAGGTGTTCGATTTGTTTGCAATCTACACGAACCAATCCTTACATTCGTTTCTTGTTCGTTCTTGGGGAAGGATTGGCGCTACTTTCTCCAACAGCTTCTCTTGAGGTTGTTTTGACGTAAGGAAGTAGAAGAACACATCACAACCAAGGTGGAAGGGCTCTTTTGAAGAAGACCCAATTCAACTCGCCAATCTCGGCCGATTGCGGTTGCGCAGACAACTTGGTAATTTGGTTTTTGATCGATTCTTCTTAAGTTCTATTTTGTAATTTTGGATTGAGATGTGGTGCTATCTATTTTCGTGATTCTCTGATTGGAATTGATGGATTTGGGTTATATAATGCAAGTTATGCTTGAATGTTCAAAGAGATCGAAATCTGTAATTTTCTGCAAAACCTAGCTCTAAGGAGATCTGCGACTCAGCTTAGTGCACGATTTTCTTCCAATTTTCCTGAAAAATACTACTGTAGTTTTTACTTGAGATTGTTGGTCTCCCAATCCTTGAGAAATGCTGGGTGGAATAGCTTAATTTGGATTCGTATTTTGAAAGTTATGCCCACTTTACTAGGATTGGTAAAAAACTGTTTTTTTTCGCAATTTCTAATTCCGGGCAGCGAATTCTTCCAAATATAACTCCATGTAAACAACGCTTTTGGGGCTGATTTTTGGTGGTGATATATTATTATCTCTCTATTGCTTGCCATAAAAATTTGAGGCTCAAAGGCCATATGCAATAGGAGAACCATCTGATTTAAGTTCTGTGCGTAGATTGACTATACCAAAATTTCTGGTTAGTTGTTTTGAGCCAATTGCAATTTTGGCTCACATCACTTCCGCTATGTTTTAACAAAGAAAATGGTTTTTAACGGCCCGACTTGCACTCTGATTATAAAGAATTTTAATTATCTTACAAAAGTTTTAAATTTCGTGTATTTTTAAATGTATGAAAATCTGAGTCTTTACATTATCACTATTTTAATATTAAATAATACTACATTTACAATCTAATTTTATATTATAATCTCACATTCTAACTTGTTGTTTACGTGTTATTGATAAAATTATGGTATAATATAAATATTTAAAATAATAAATTATATAAGTTAATTAGTTAATAATATGTAAACATCACGTTAGAAAGATTAAAATGTAAAATTATAGTGGAAACATATTATTATCCTCTAATATTCAAAAGCACAATGCAATATTAATATTCTATTTTTACACTTTAATCTTACACATGACGTAATACTTGCCATTCTCTTATTAATTTATGTAATATATTATTTAAAATATTTATTTTATATCATAATAATTGTATCAATAAAAGACAATGTCATCTGGGTGTGAGATTAGAATGTAATCAAAGCATTAGCTATTCAAAATGCACAAGGTAAATGTAAGTTGCAAAATTGAATAATTAAATTATGATTAATAGAGGGAAATTATAAAGAAAAAGAAAATTAACAAAAAAACCCTAGACTTTGGTATCAACAAACCTCAAACCTTGAAGAAATTTTAAAGATAACTAAAACCTCAAACTGTAGGAAAAGAATGATGCAAACATTGTAGTCACAATCTCCATAAAATAATTGAGACAAACGTCGAATTCACGTTAATGTCAAAGACCGTCCAATGGGTATGTCCAAGGATCAACAATGGATGTCCTTCAACGAAGAGAGACATCCAAGGCTGATCCATAAGAAGGGGCATCCTTGGGGCCATCGTAAGGCTGAGGGATGTCTTTGTTAGCGACTAGAGATGTCTTTCAACTACGATAGGAGGACGGGTGCTGGCAGACGAAGGGTCATGCCTGTTGGATCGAGGGATGGACATCCCTCAACAAGGATGGACTCCTTCCACTTACAACAGACATCCCTCATCCCACAACGGACACCCCTCGACTTAAGACGGAAGTCCCTCGTCCCACAATGAATACCTCTTTACTTAAGATGGATGTCCATCTTCCCATAATGGAGTTATTCGACTTAAGACGGATGTTCCTCGACTTACGATGGATGTCCCTCGACTTAAGACGGATGTCCCTCCACTTACGACTAACGTCCCTCAGCCTACAATAGACGTCCCTTCGGCTATAATGTATGTGCCTCCACTTATGATGTTGTTTAGCATTGAGGGATGTCCGTGGATACAAGGGGACGTCCATTGATGTTGAGAGACGACGTCGTTTAATATTAAGAGATGTCTATATTAACAGAAAACGTAACTGCAAGGTTTACATAATTCTTTTTCCATAATTCAAGGTTTTAGTTGTTCATGAAGTTTTTTCAAGGTTTGGCATATTATTGATCCCAAAGTCTAGGGTTTGTTTTGTTAATTTCTCTAAAGAAAATCAGTACAATTTAATTTTTTATTATTATTTGAAAATTAACAAAACAACCACTGTACTATGGTATCAATGATAAGTCATCCACTAAACAATTTTTGCTAACAATTTGAACATTAAACTATGAGAAATGAATAGCGCAAACATTGCTGTCACGTTTTTCATTAAAAATTTCAATTTTGTTTTGTGGCAGAATGTTATGCTTTCCTCCCCTGAAAGTCAGTACTAATTATAGAGCTTCTAGTTACTTGTTCCTCGGTGGAACATTATACTTTTCACGGAGGAACATCAGTACTAATAAACATTTCTCCTTGTCTGTCATTCTCCATGGGGAACGGTGTCATTCAGCGGTGGAAAGTATATGTTCCTTTGCGGAACAACATATTTTCCTCTACGGAATGACATCATTCTAGGGCAGAATGATGTTATTCTGTAGAGGAAAGTATGACGTTATGCCTTCAGTATATAAATTCACATTCTGTGCTCCGGAGAGATCACACTAATCTCAGAGCAATTTTCTTAGCGATTATCAAACCCTAGATCTTTTTGAGAGCCTAAATGTACCACATTTAGGTGAAGTTGAAGCATTATTAATTGTTGCTCACTAATGGCATCTGAGAGTGATTAGGAATCCATTAACTGTGCATTGGAAGTGGAGGCGATGTCGATAGTCTTGGCACATGATGTTTGTGCATTCGGAGAAGAAGCTGCTATAGTGGTACATTCCATCTCAACAACTCTAGATGAGGAGGAGCTCTACTCATTATGTGAGTCCAATGATAAAGACATGGGTGATAGAAGGCCTCAACAACAATCACAACCAGAATGTTTTTTAGTTGGTATGTGTCTGGATAAGAAGTATAGTTCTTTGAATGAAATTAGAGAAGAAATCGTGAATCATGCGTTGAAAAATGGGTACGAGATAAATTTCATGCATAGTGACTCTCGTCTATTGAGGGTTGCGTGTCACGAAGGATGCATTTAGTGGATGCACACCTAAAAAATGCAAGGTGAACTTATGCTTCAAATAAAGAGCTATAACGATGTTCATACTTGCTCAAGAAAGATGGAAAACTGTCATACCTCTACCAAATGGGTTGTAATGCATTACTTGGATAGATTCAAAAGTCAGGTCAACTGAGACCTTTCCCCTTTAATTGAGATAGTCATGAAAGATTTTAATGTGAACATTACACTCATTCTTGCCAAAAGGACAAGAAATGCAGCCCAAAAATTGAATGAATGGGATGACAATGAACAATACAAGCTCATATGGTCGTATGAGAAGGAGATTCAGAGCTCTAATCCTAAAACCTCACTGCGTGTTTAGCTAGAGAGGATTGATCTTTCACACAGTCTAATATTTAAGAGAATGTACATGTGTTTGGCTACATGTAAAATGGGACTGTTGAATTGTTGTAGACCTATTATTTTCTTGGATGGTTACCACTTGAAGGCTCGTGTTCGGGCCAACTGCTCACTGTTGTCACCATTGACAAAAATGATGGAATTTATTTGATTGCTATAGTAGTGGTTGAAGTAGAATATAGGGACTCTTGGGGCTGGTTTTTGGAATTGTTACTTACAAATCTAAATAATCAGTCTGACATATGGTGGACAATCATTTCCGATCGACTAAAGGTACAGTTGATTGTTTTTGCAATGTATGTTTACGTTATGCATTGTGCATGAATGTTTGACTTAGAATGTTAACTTTTATAGGAGCTAGTGCCACCTATTACAGATTTTGTAGGGTCAGCGGAGCATCGTTTTTGTCTTAGACACTTGTACGCAAACTTTTAAAAAAAATTTAAAGGCAAGTTGTTCAAGGATGCGATGTGGAGCACTTCTAGGGCCACAACATCAACGCACTTTGAGAGAGAGATGAGGAAGCTATTTTTTCTTGACCAGTTAGTACAAGCATATCTACGAGGAATAGATAGGAGATTTTGGTTGAAACATGTCTTCAACACCATCCCAAAGTGCGACATAAACCTGAACAACTTGAGCGAGTCTTTCAATGTCTACATCCTACCAACCCAGGACAAACTAATTCTTATTATGTTTGAGATTATAAGAAAGGGCATCATGTGTAGAATCATTAAGAAACAGAAAAAGATGGCTAAGTCAACGGACCTTTTGTGTCCGCATATCAAGAAGTGGCTTGTCAGACTATAACTTGCATGTTGAAATTGAAGTCTTGTTTTTGTAGACGCTGGCCAATTTGAGCTGAGGAATGGAAACAAACATTACTCAATTTATTTCGACAGGCGTACTTGTAACTGTTACTGGTGGGAATTGACTGGAATCCCATGTATGCATGCAATCCTGTGTATGAATTTTATGAGGAGATCTCCCAAGGAATTTGCGCATGAGTACTACTACCGGGAAACATACATGAGGATGTACTCACACTTTGTCCACACGGTCAGTGGACAACTCATGTGGCATGTAATGAACCTTGATCCAATTATATCACTACCATTTAAGAGACGTCTAGGAAGAACATAAAAATAAAAACAAAGAATAGATGTTGATGAGCCCCAGAGCCAGACAGTCATGCCTAGGAGAAATATCAACATGACATGTGACTGACGTGGGGTGTAGGGCATAATTTCCGCACTTGTCAAGATAGAGGCTTAGGCACTGGCGAGTTAAGTGGTAACCACAGGTCTAGAGGCAAAAGTGGTAGAGCCGGGAGAGGAAGCTCGCATGACACATTTTTGGGTTTCACAGTTCTCGAGATGCAGGTGAGCACATGATTACATTTACGTTTTCAAGTGTTATTGTAGCTACCTATTTTTCAATTTTCCTTTTCAATCCTTTTAAAAACAAAACGTACAGAGGAAGACCTTCCTAAAATCATCTTAAAATCAAAAGAAAATGTGCTATAACAATAATAAGAGTATACATTTTATACATATAAAACAAATTCATTTCTTTTAACCATTCATGTTTAGTTTACCCAGCACAATATCTCGCTGTGCAAATCATACATCAACTGCTCCTCTTCATTTTCCACTAGTGTCGTTACCTACATCACAAGTCATAAACTGTTGAGTCTAATGCTCAGTAAGAATGAATATCTAAAAAATGGTAACTGTGAATATGATATTCATATGTTGTATAGAATCATACGTTTTTATCCAATCTTTTTTTTTTACGTTTCGCTTAACAACCTAGAACGATTGAAGAACATCACTCCAAGGGAAAAGATACATCCTCAAGGGTTCTCATAAGCAAAAATGTAGCTAAACCCCCCGTCTCACAATCGTCTATTTAGGTTTATTCAATTTGTGTTCCATTTCATTATTTAACCAATAACATCCAGACAATTGGAGATTATCGGGCCAAGAGAAAAGATACATCCTATGGTTCTCTTAAGCAAAACCCTCACTTAATCCCGACGAGAGAAGAGATACATCCTATGGTTCTTTTAAGTAGAACCGTTGCTAATCCCCTACCTCCAATGTCTATTTACGTTTATTCAGTCAATTTTCAATTTCATTACCATAATTCATAATATAATGCAAGAACTATGCATACAAACATGTGCACCTATCATCCACAAGAACAACTATACAAGACGATATAGTTCTAACAAATACGTTCTATCTTCAAATCATCACAGTCTACCATAAACCTAAGACTTAACTCCTAATAACCTTTAGGACTACATAGCCTTAACCAAATAATTAAATCGATACCTATCTACACTTATGAGCATGACATCTCATAAATCTATAATTTTAATTCTAGTGTACGTAACACATCCTAATCTTATGATGCAGCCAAAAGGGCAACTTAAATTCATTGCTTACCTTATTGTCATAGTGTTTCGCCATTGATCTTCGATTCCTAAACAAAATACATAAATTCTCATATTATCATTCCTTTTCAAAATAGAAGGCATTAGTCAAAAGCATTGTAAATCCTTAACTTAGATACCACAACACGAACTACTCATTTCCAAGTATGAATCGAAGTATGAATACTCTTCTTTATCATACGTATGCATACTTCAATAATCCACTAAACTCATCAATTCTAAAATCCATGGTTTCCTCAAAATATGCATCGCCACTTAACATTTCTTCTTCGACTTACAAAATTATTAAGGTCACTATAATTCTCCAAACATCACACCTGTGAGATTTCTATAATCTTCATGTTTTTCATTGATTTCTAAGACCAAGAAATTTAATGCCTCTTATAACATAAAGAGAGTATTAATCATACTTTTAACTTGAATAATGCAAGGAGCACCTAAGGAATTCTTCCTCTTCTTCCCAAGTTTTTCTCTCTTCCTCTACTCTGCTTCTTCTCCATGGTTCTCCCTTTCTCTGCCTCTTCACGATTATTCCTTTTTCTAGAGGAAATTCTTCCTCAAATACCAGCGAACACAAGTTGGAGGTGAAGTGTCAAACATTCTCAGTTTCACCGTGATGACTAGCCACTTAAAATCCAATGAAAACTTGACACAATTCATAATTTCAGACAAACTCTTGCTCTTCTGGTCGACTACAAATCCCTTGATTGACAGCAAGTTTACCTAAGGATAAATATCGGTTAATCTATCCTAAAGCCAATCAACAGCCATTTCTTCATGATCAACTGCCCTTCAGCTCGAGAACAACCTTTTATCAAAAACCAGTCGTTCACCGAGCGACCACACATTTTGGACTTTACAATCTGTATAGACACTGATTGACCGCCTTTCTTTAGCCGATCGACAGGAATTTTGCTGACGTTACAATATGTTTACAATTTTTTTAAAATCATTCGATCACCTCCTTTAGTTGATCGACTGCTTCCCACAATGTTTACAATTTGTCTTTAAGATTGAACAACCATAATTATTTTTGATCGATCGGTACTGTCACAACCCGTAAGGGACCCGAGATAGAATGGAGAACAACCCGGCCCAAATGAACAAATCGCCCAACTCTTTTCTCTTAAATTTTATTAATTAACAGCGAAAGACTTAAACTATTAGTTGATAGCCAGGGCCCAACGACCATGGGCTTAACAGGTCCAACAAGTGATATCAGATAACAAGTAATATAATCCAAAATAAAATAATTGTGAGTAAATTACAGATTACAGTCATCCAACTAAAGTATACCTCTCAAAATATCTCTCAAAGGAGAATGTTAAAATAAATGTAAAACTTCGCTGGATCTAAATGTGATTGGCAACTGGAAATCCAATTGATAAAATCTTGAAAGGTGTCATTGGGGTGAGTTGACTAAACTCAATAGGGATTATGTTTTAAAGAAAAATTTAATTAAAAGGATGTTTAAGCATGCAGGAATTTAAAACTCACGTTTTATAAATTCATTTAAGAAAAATTTGTACAGAAAGACATGTGTATGAAATCACCCACTAATATGTGGTACGAAATTAAAATAAGCCCTTGTTGTACAAATTAAAAATCACAGTGAAAATAGAGTCACTCACAGACTCCGAACACACTATGTCATAGCATATAACAGAATAAAGGCGATGCTCGGCGATCGCAAAAGCAAAATAAATACCTTGATCATGTTCAGGGATTCACAATCAAAGGACATAGTATATACAACTGTTCTATTACCTATTTTCACTTTAGGGATTTGAACCCAAGGACATGTCACACATCCCCTATTACCCAATTCACAACAAAAAAAATACATTCCGCACGGTAGAATGTGTGAAAATAAAATGAATCCCAAATCGGGTCAATCAAACTTGATTCGCACAACCAAGTTAATCCAGAATAATTTAAATGCATGCTTAATTGAAACATGTATAGTGAAAATAAAATATAATATAAAATCTAAAGGTCATGAAATGGACAGCTTGTTTTAATATGAGATAAATATCAAAATAATTATTTTAATAAAGTTATGCAAATGTAATGCATAAAATAAATCTCTACCTCAAAGTTGGCTTACAATGACAAAGTCCAACTGATGCTATGTTATAGAATTTGTATATGAAATTCATGTTTTACGTTTATATCACGTACTGAGCGTTAAGCTCATAGTTAGGCCTCATTGATGCAGGTAAGGAGATGATGAATGAATAAAGCTGTTGATGGACGTAGCTGATGGAGTATTGTTGTGTGGGCGTTTGTACTGTTTGCGACATTGACATGTGGTTATAGCTCACGAAGATGAAATAAATGTTTTAAAGGCTTTTTAAGAGTTTTATGACTTCAAATAAATGTTTTAAGTTAATGTGTTCATTTAAGTGTTTATTTAAACAATGGGTTTATGGTATTAAATTATAAAAGACTTCCGCTGTATGTTTTATAAGATTAAGACTTCCGCTGTTTATTACTCTGGTGTTCTATTACGCAATGGTTTTACAATGGTTTTAAAGAAAAGAAAAATTTTATACGGAAAAAGGTTATGGGATGTTCTAACTAAAATCCTTATGCTTATCAACCAACAACTGAGTTTTTATAATCAGTACAGTTTTTCCATTAACAGAATCTAAACGTCCAAAAATTCAGAATACAGAGAAGGAAATCGTTCTCACCATGAAGACCCGGGAACTCCTCCTCTTTCATTCTTCTGTTCTCTCTGTCCTCCTTCATTTGGCCTCCAAAAGAAATCATCTGAGAGCTCACCTCCAGAGAGATCCACTTGACTTCCAAGAGAAATTTCCCCCGCACAAAACTCCTATGCCATTTTATCCTCCCCTTTCCAGCAACAATAACACGAGCCATGCCCCTGCAGACATCCAACCATACCCTGACATCCTTGGCCATTTCTCTACACACGTCCATTCTGTCGATTTCATCACCGTCGGTTCAAACCCAATCGTAAGCTGGACCCAAGCCTTCGGCCGGTCAGCACGAAACGCTAGCCTTCCAATTGTTCTATCGCAAAATCACCAATACCAATTGTCCCTGCCATCGCCAACCAACAACGCCGGCCAACAAAATGCAAAGGAGGAGAACAGTAAACCATCGACATACCTCGACTATGCCTCTTCCGCAGCCAAAAATTGCCAGTGGTAGAAACTTTGATCTCGAGCCCTAGCAGCGACTCGCCGCTCCACATCGTCAGTAGCCGCTCGCCCGAACATCGCTAACTGAGCCTTCGTCGCTTGCTCGTCACTTCGTTGCTCCCCAACACTCTCTCTCGATCTCTTCTCCCTCTTTCGTCTCCCTCTCTCTTTCTGCACGAATGGCCGAAGGCCAATTGAAATATCTCTTGTCCCCCTTAAGTTTCCAGACAAGGCCGGCTAGCATAGACTGAACCGGTTCCCCCAACTCCATTTTAATTTCCTTTATTTTTTTATTTTTTATTTTTAATCTATTTTAATTCATCATTAATTTCTTCTTAATTAATTCCCACTTAAGTAATAATTCCCACTTAAATAATAATTCCCACTTAATTAATAATTCTCACTTAATTAATATTAATTATCATCCGATGAATATTCAAAAATTAAAATCTTATGAATACATCCTTGGTAATACCCCAAAAATTATCCAATTAATCCAAAAATCTTCAATTTCTTTCTAATTATCCTTATTAAATTCTGATATAAAAAATCAGGGTATTACATTCCTCCATCCTTATATAAATTTCGTCCTTGAAATTTGTCTAGCGTAAACATCTCTTCCACTTATTATCCAAAGAATTTTCTTCCCTTAATCCAATAATATTACTGGTCACCGTAACTTATCCATCTTAATCAACACCAAAAATCTATTTACGTGTCAAAATACTAATTCAACACACCAAAAACCCATCATAATTGCATCATCCTTATAGGAAAACACTTTTGATGCAATCACTTTTCTATTTCTTAAGCTAGATTCATATCACCCAATAGTTAACTCCTTACCTAAATCATCATATATCTAAAAAAGATCTAGTATTTTCACTTTTTCTCCAAGAATTAGTAAATTTTCTTAATTCCTCGTGGAAAATCCCTTATAGAGAAAACTCATCTATTTTCTTTTCTCTAGTTTATCTATCCAACAGTTAAGGATATCGAAATTTCTAAATTCTATACCTTATCATTCAATCTTAAGTCTAAAACTAGATGCTCGTCAATCGTAACTTCCTCATAACATTATCTTATCCATGTCCTTAGTATACACAAAATTATTATAAATGATTGAACCTAAACAACTTTTTGTTCAATTACATCCTTCGAAGCTTGTTGATCCTAAATGTCTTCTTCGAAATACGATGGCTTGATAATTCTTAACTGCTTCATCACATAAGTATCTGACATCCTCCTACCCCATACATATCCTTGATCTTCCAATGATTTCAAGGCTTCTACATCCATTACCTTTCTTGATTTAACAAAATACTATACCACTCATCCAATTCCTAACTTAGCTTTCTTGTTCTCCAAAGATCATTCAAAAGATCATTCGGACATTGTCGAGAGCAAGCCACAAGATCACTCATTAGACCCTCGTTTCTACTTCTATTTCTATTTCTATTTCTGTTTCTATATCTATTTTGGTATCTGTGATCGTACGCGTTTATGTATCCATTTCCGTTTCTGTTTCTATTTCTGTTTCTGTTCTTGTTTCTGTATCTGTTTCCATTTCTGGAAACTCTTTTTCGTTTTCGTTTTCATTTTTGTTTCCATTTCTGTTCTCGTTTCTGTTTCAATTTCTGTGCTCATACCGTTTCGGTATCCATTTTCATTTCTGTTTCTGTTCCCGTTTCTATTTCCATTTCTAGGTCTGTATCTGAGTGAGTTTTGCCAAACTTCTAGGTCCTCTCGAACAGTCCCAGAATGATTCATCCATTTATCACACCCATTAAACAATGTATTTAGAGGAACAACATGCTCATATCAACTACAGCCATTCAAATACAATACTAGCTAATTTGCATTACATTTCACCTTCATTACACTTACTACTAACCAAACCAAACGCAAATAATACGAAAGGGTACATCATCCCTTCATCCCTTACATCCTCATACAGCTCCTAGCAAAATGGTTAGTCTTCCCACATCTAAAGCATTGACGTGACTTAGCCAAGCATTCTTCTTCATGATTTCGCCTGCACCTTGGGCACCGTTCATCCTGTTGGTTTCCTTCTTTCAATGACTGCTTTATTCTCTTTGACATGCACCCTTCTTCTTATCAATGCAGCTGAAACTTTACCACAGACTTGCTTTGTTTTGAGATCCGATTATTTACTTCTTCAATGTCAAGAGCTCTTAATACGATCTCAGAGTAGGCTACATCTTGCGTTCCTGATACCACCACACCTTCTTGAATCTTTGTCTTAAGTCCTTGTATAAAGTAGTGTACCTTGTGCTCATTACTATTCACCATGTGCGAGGCAAACAGTGACAGCGCCTCAAACTTGCGCACATACTCTGAAACTGATTCTTCCTGTCATAGCTGAACAAATTCTACCAACTTCTTTGTCATTGTTGTGCAATTCAAATATTTTCCATAGAAGATTTTTTTGAATTCTGTTCAAGTCATTGCAAGCACATCTTTGGTTATCTTAACTGAGTCCCACCAAAATCTTGCGTCCTTAACCAGTATAAATGTGGCAGATGCTACCATTTCTTGTTCCTTTATCTTAGCATAGGCTAACATGTCTTCTATGGTCCTTATCCATTCCTCAGCACTGTCTGAATCAATAATATTCCCATCAAATTGAGGTGGTCGTAATCGCTAAAGCTTCTCCCAACTTACATCCGACTGCTCAGCCACACGTCGTTCCACAACTCATTCATTTCCACCCGCCATGATTTCCATCAACTTCTCCAAGTTTTTAGACTGCCGATCCAATTGACGTGATTGTCGTTCCACTAATGTAGTCAACTGAATGATTGTTTCTTCTGCACCACTCGTATCTCCTTCTTGCCCAACCTTTCGTCGTCCTTTAACCATGGTACCTTATGTCGCAGAATAAAATAATTATACATTAGGAAAAATTTAAATTTAATAACTTACTTGCAATTGATGGAGTGTTTCCACGTCGAAGCTTGTGCTGGTAGGCATTTACAGAACAAATGCTCTTATACCAACTGTAATGACCCAATTATTTATTATCTTTTAAAGTGGGTGAAATTTAAAACTTTTAGTAAATGACTAAAATCTTTATTAAAATTTGTTGTATGAAATCAGAGTTCTTTTCTTTTAACCGGACCGTTAAAATCTTTTACTTTGACTCATTACCAAAATCGTTATGAATAGTAGAAAATTATAGTTTTAAAATCTTTTATCAAAATATAGCGGAAACGTAAATAGCTCAGTTAAGAAATACTAAACAGCGTAAGACTAATTGATAAAATCATTTTTCTTTAAAAACGTAGCAGAAACATAATTAATTCATTTAAAGGCTATTAATAAAGTATTACTATATATTTTACAAAACTCGTTACTCTTTACATTAATTAGCCTAACAGCTGCAAGTTTCGCCCGTGCAAATCCTTCATCAGCTGCTCCTACATCTGTTCGTCATTTTTCTCTCGTAATTGTATCTACATTGCAAGTCGTAAACTATGAGCCTAAGCCTTAGTAAGTGATAATACCTAACATCCTACATGCTTATATTGCGCTCTTTAAAAATCGTATGCAGTTTAAGTTCTCATCTTTTTCTTCTTGTCTTTTGTCTTTTACGTCTTAATTATTGTCCTTTATTGGTCGTTCTTTTCATCGTTGACCTACGATATAGTAGCAATGACATAATCTGAAAGCCTGCTAATCATTGGCCATTTTGTCCCGACATAATCCAGGGACTGTCCCTGCATAATCTAGTGACATTACAACAGATATGAGCAGCAATGACATAATCCAAAAGCTTGCTAACGACGATGGCATAATCCAAAAGCTTGCTAGCAACCGTGTCCACGAAGGGCTTAAACGGCCTCACATCACATCATTGCCTTTTTCTTTTCTTTACATTACTTTCGTTATTTATATCTCATTCTTCTTTACTTTTTGGTGCTTATTATTCGTTCATTATCTGTTTCTAAAATCGTGCATAAAACTTATTTTTTATGATGCTCATGAATGCATACAAGTTCAAAAAGTATAAATAAATATTCAACGTGCGATTCAAAAAACGTACTATAAAATTGTAGACATGCTGTAAAATCAGTAAACAACGAAACGTGCGATTAATAACTATAGACATGCTAGGAAAGCGGTAAGCAATGAAACATGCATATCCTATTCTTGCGATGTAGGGTCCGAAGACCAAGACAAATGCATATCACTTACCTCGATTGCTTAAGGTGTTCACACTTAATTGCTATCTTTCTTCTTTTTAGCACATTCATAATTAGAAACATTCATTCATTAATAAAATCAATTATCTACTTATTAAATCTCAACGTCTTTTCTATTCTAATTCCTCGTTACTTACTAAAATCTCCTAAATAGAATCATTTTTTAATTACTACTTAGCTTTAATAATTAATCATAATATTCATATCTGATTATCGTCATATATTCGTTCAATTAATAACTCAAATCTAAACCAATCATATTACTAAAGCTGCTGAAACTAAACAGGTTATATCCAAGCACAATAACGCTTCTATACTTATCACTTCCAACATCCAATTTCCAACAACAAGACATTTTCAACATCTAACAACAGATTAACCATTCCCTTCACAAAATCCAGAAACATAAATCCAATAGAGGCAGTAGCTAAACTAATATCAACAGAGCACAACCAACAGAGTACACAAACCCATAACCCAAATCGAACATATAGATGCTTTCAGAATTAACCATTAGAGTATAAATATATTCATGAATTAACATCACAGAGTGGTATTCCAAGTGACAGAACATTGATCTCTTCAATTTGAACTATCGGTTCATTCCAAAGAAACAGAAGCATTTGTCCAACATTTACATCAATCCAATTCATTATCAGAGAGAAATTACTAAAATCCTTATGCTTATCAACCAACAACAGAGTTTATATAATCAATACAGTTTGTCCATTAACAGAATCTAAACGTCCAAAAATCCATAATACAAAGAAGGAAATCGTTCTCACCATGAAGACCCGAGAGCTCCTCCTCTTTCTTTCTTCTGTTCTCTCTATCCTCTTTCGTTCAGCCTCCAAAAGAAATCATCCGAGAGCTCACCTCTAGAGAGCTCCACTCGGCTGCCATTTTATCCTCCCCTTTGCAGCAACAATAACCCAAGCCATGCCCCTGTATACATCCAAGCCATACCCTGACATCCTTGGCCATTCCTCTACGCACGTCCATTCTGGCGGTTTCATCACCGTCGGTTCGAACTCAACCGTAAACTGGACCCAGGCCTTCGGTCGGTCTAGTGCGAATTTCCATCCTTCCAATCATTCCGTCACGAAATCGCCAACACCGATCGTCCCTACCATCGCCAACCATCAATGCCGGCCAACATAACGGGAAGGAGGAGAACAAAAAACCATCGACGTACCTCGACTACGCCTCTTCCGAAGTCAAAAATTGCCGTTGGTAGAAACTTCAATCCTGAGCCCTAGCCCCGACTCGTCGCTTCGTATCGTGAGCAGCCACCCGCCCGAACATCGCCACCCGAGCCTTTGTCGCTTGCTCGTCACTCCGTCGCTCCCCGACGCTCTCTCTCGCTCTCGATCTCTTCTCCCTCTTTCATCTCCCTCTCTCACGGAGGAAAGTATACATTCCTCAATTGAATGTCATACTTTCCTCTGCGGAATGACATCATTCCGCTCGAGGGAACAACAGACAAGGAGAAATGTTTATTAGTATTGACATTCCGCGGAAGAAAGTATAACAATTCACTACAGAACATCATACTTTCAGCAGAGAAAAGTATGACGTTAAGCAGAGGAAAATATAACGTTCCACAGCAGAACATCATACTTTCCCATACTTTCCGCGGAGGAAAGTATGACGTTCCACGGAGGAAAATATAATGTTCCACAGTAGAACGACTTTCCGTAGAAGAAATTACGACGTTCCGCAGATGAAAGTATAACATTCCATAGCAGATTGTCATACTTTTCACGGAGGAAAATATGACGTTTTGTTGATGAACAAATAACTAGAAGCTCTATAATTAGTACTGACATTTTGCAAATGAAAGTATAACTTTTTGCTGCAGGATGAAATTGAAATTTTTAACGACAAATGTGATAGTGATGTTTGCACTATTTATTTTTCACAATTCAATATTTAAGTTATTAGTAAAAAAGTTTTGGTGCATAATTTGTCATTGATAATATAGCACAATGATTATTTTGTTAATTTCTTTTATTATTAGAAAAACAAAAAAATTAAAAATAAAAAAGATAAGAAGAAGGCTCCTTACAAATAGACGCGACGGCCTACACGGCTACACCTAAAGCGTATAGGGGTGCCTCCTTGAGCAAGCAAAGAGAGTTTCTCAACTTGGGTACCTAACACAGTGGGTCCGTACAAGGTATCGTCGCCATGGAAGGCCAAGAAGGAACTCAGCAACCTCACCTCGTACTAGCTCACAAGCTCTTCCTCCTCAACCATCCGGATGTCCAAGACATTGAGAAAGTCCGTCTCAGAGAAGAAGTTTTCACCTTCGTCAAAGCGGACGGTAGGGCAGCGATTGCACCTGATTATTACTGAAATTTAACCATTTTTATTGTAAACCTAGTTCTTTTGTTTCATTTGTTTAGATATGGCTTCCTTGTTCGAAAACCTAGCTGCCAGTTCGCTGCTGGAGATGGATCGGAGCGTTTTGGACCCGATGCGTTCGAAGAATGAAGAAGAGCTAAAGAAGCTTGAAGAAAAGTAAGTTTTTGAGATTTTATTTGATTGGCTTAACTATGCGTCCGATTAAGAGGAAACGAAGAAAAAAGTAGAAAATTTATTGTTGCACGTTGTTGACGACTGTGGAAATTCAAGTTTGTCCGTTTAGGATTGATGTTTATCATTCTAATTCAAAATGACAATATGTTACAGTTGGACATAATGATGAGATTCAATTTCATCTTTGAAATAGCTGTTTTTAAAAATGTAGATACTGATATACACTGAAATAGTTGTTTCTAATAAAATTCAATCACTTCTCACATGTCAACATTGCTTAACTTCAAGATGGAGGTTCATATTGTTATATTTACTGGGATATGAAGATGTTTTATGATCCAATTTCTTTGTGCTTAGTAACTCATTTGTTCCTGTCTAATAGAATTGCTGATGCTGAAGAAAACTTGGGTGAAAGTGAAGTTCGAGAAGCTCATTTGGCTAAATCTTTGTTTTTCATCCGTGTTGGTGACAAGGTCGATTGGTTTTCACATAATTTATTTTTCATACAAATGTTTTGGATTTTTCTATATCTGGTAGGACTTTTGTAATTATAATGTTGTGATCTTATCCAATTTCTAATGAAATTTAAGATCTTACTATTTGTAATATAAATCCAGGAAAAAGCATTAGAACAACTAAAGGTAACCGAAAGCAAGACAGTTGCTGTAGGGCAGAAAATGGACTTGGTGTTCTACACTTTACAGCTTGGTTTTTTCTATATGGATTTTGACCTCATTTCCAAAAGCATCGAAAAAGCAAAGAAGTAAGTCAAGCTAAACATGTGGTTCTCTTCTTTTGATATAAGCAATTGTCTGATTATATATTTTGAATCATGATTTCAGCTTGTTTGAAGAAGGAGGTGATTGGGAAAGGAAGAACCGCTTAAAGGTGTATGAAGGCTTGTACTGTATGTCCACTAGAAATTTTAAGAAGGCAGCCAATCTGTTTTTGGACTCCATTTCTACCTTCACGACTTATGAACTTTTCCCTTATGACACCTTCATATTTTATACTGTTCTGACTAGCATTATATCCTTGGATAGAGTGTCTCTGAAGCAAAAGGTGAATGAGATTTTCCTGTTGTACTTTTTGTATCATTAATATCTTTCACATACTATGATGAAATGGAAGTATTGTGTGATTGTTTACTTAGGTAGTTGATGCTCCAGAAATTTTGACGGTGATTGGGAAAGTTCCATATCTTTCAGAGTTTTTGAACTCTCTCTATGATTGTCAGTACAAATCATTTTTCTCAGCCTTTGGTAAGTATAGGACAGAATAGTCATGGACTCACTAAATCTTTAATCCAATGAGATTCAGCTTTCACACTCTCAAATAAACAGAATTTATCTTTATCTTTCAATGTTTGTTCATATTCATTGTTTGATTCATGGTTTGTTAATTTTTGTGGTTGCATATCTGTTTCTCCTTGTTCAGCTGGGTTGACAGAGCAAATAAAGCTAGACCGTTACTTACATCCACATTTCCGATACTATATGAGAGAGGTTAGAATTGTTGTTTACTCACAGTTTTTGGAATCCTACAAAAGTGTTACAATTGAAGCAATGGCAAGAGCATTTGGGGTGACAGTGGAGTTCATTGATCTGTAAGTGGTTATGCTTTTTTGAAGGTTTACCTTATTTTCCATCTTTGCATCACTCGAAATAAGTTGAAGGTATAACATTCTTTTTGTTTGGCTTTGTTTTTTTTTTTTTTTTTGAGATAAAGATGTAGGTTTTACTATTTCTCTGTAAGGTCTATTGGGGACTTGAGCTTTTTGCTTGGCCCACTTTTTTTTTTCTTTTCAGGTCCATTCTTCCTTTCTCAATGAAGTTTTGATTACTGAAAAAAATATATTCTAAAAGGCATAGATATGTTAGTGGACTATGAATTTCCCCATACTATTGTTTAGCATTGCTTCTAGAAGCCCCTAGCTTAAAGACTGTTATAGCATGTCTGGATGAAATGCAACAAATTATTTTGGCTGTTAAAAGTTCTTTTAAGAGAAATTAGTCTCTTTGTTTCTCTTAAAAGATCTTATGGGAAGATTTTTTTGGATTTTTATTAAATTTTTGGGTAAAGATCAATTTACCTCATGGCCACTTTGGACTTTTTTTAAAACATTAGACCCTGAACTTTGAACCGTGGGCAGAAAATTGTCATTAGATTGAGTTAAAATTTTCATTTGAGCATTCACACACTCTCTCTATCAAACTTTCAATCTCTCTATCAAACTTTCGATGAACATGGTGACAATGGCATCTTTTGGAGCAAAGTAGTTGATTTTAAAGAATGTAATTGAAGACAACTATCTGCACTTCCAGATTTTGTGAGCAGCTCAAGAATCATATAATCTTTTGAATCTGTCCGACTAATTTGATCATCTGGACTAATAGAGATTCTATCAATTTGATCAATGTAATGCGAGGATGCCTATGTATTAGAGCTCGAGTTGTCGGTCCCATTTATACTTGACCTACATGCTCTTATTTAACTCAATTAGGGGACCTACATGCTCTTATTTAACTCAATTAGGTTGTAACAGCACCATAGAGTGTTCTTGAATTTGATTTCAGGAATTAGTGTTACTGAAAATTGAATTGAGTAGCTTAAACACCTTCAATTTGAGCTCCAGACCTTGAAGCTCATGATTGGATCCTTTCCAAAATGTGTTCTCTAGGGAAGAGAGAGAGAAAGAGAGTTACATTCAGCGACAAGTTTATGGTCTAATGCATTAGAAAAAAAAAATTATCAGTTATTAATTGCTAAGTTCAGAAGATAAATTTTACTTTATCATAAGCCCTTTCTTTACATCTGTATTGCTGTATTAATATCTGATGAACAGTTTTTTTTTTATTATTTATCTTTTTTTTGGATATAAAATTCTTTTATGGTGTAAGATCTGAACAATATCTTAGAAGTTTGACCATTTATTTATTTATTTTATGGATAAAAATAATTTGAAATGAGCTGTAAAATATTTTCAGGGAGCTGTCACGATTCATTGCAGCAGGAAAGCTTCACTGCAAGATCGATAAAGTTGCAGGTGTCCTTGAAACTAATCGCCCGGATGCGAAGAATGCTCTGTACCAAGCCACAATAAAGCAAGGAGACTTCTTACTGAATCGGATCCAGAAGTTATCTCGAGTCATTGATCTGTAGTTTGGCTTCTTAATCTTTAAAATTATTGGCAAAAGCATGAACAAATTCGAAGTTTTTTCTGGATCTTTTGTTGTGTAGGTAGCCCTCCAGGTATTTTCATAACTTCCAATCTTTTATGGCCAAGCTTTCAATTGCGAAGGACTTATTATTTCAGTTTTCTGAGCTTCATCATTTGAATCACTAATTTAATGTCACTTTTAATTTGCAATTATGAAGAGAAGTGTCTTTGTACTTGAAAGTGAGACTTACATGATATCCTTATTTTTAGGAAGAAATCATTTGCATATAAGTTTTATGATAACTTTGCAGCCGCATCGATATTTAAAACAATGTTAGATGGATCTTCATATTCTGACTATTTCAAGTTATTTTGGGATGTGCCATTTTCGTTTGGATACGGTGTTTTAATTATTTATAATTTATTGTTGATATTTTACGAATGGATGTCGGATACGATGTAGGTGTAATTTTGAAAGGATACATTTAGCGCTACTTTAATTGTTATATACTGAAAATTTGGTTATTGGGATGGATAGTAATTTGTGAAAAATTGGTCATTTTCTGCTTTGCATCATTTCTTTCCTTCGTTTTTTTCACTATTATTTATTTCACTAATAACACATGATGAACGATGATGATGTCAAAGAAATATGGATCGAAGCACGACATATTGTTTGCAGTTTATGTTCACCATTGCAAAACACATCCAATTTGCTTACAACAACGTTGTGATTTCATGGTCCATCTCGGGTGCGATGCTTGTGTTGCAGCGCTCAATTTGAAGAATATATGGATTTTCAATTTTAGATTTAAAGTTTGGTTTGATTCTTTTTGTCATTTATTTGAACATAGTTTATGTGCTTTGAAGTGAACATGATTTTTGAATCGAGTGAAGGATATGATGAGAGACTAGGGTGGAAAGTTAAACTCTGGTCCCACTCATCTTCATTACACAATCTGGTGTTTTGTTTTTTGGCATGACAGCACTTTAGATTCCAGTAACAGACCAGAAGTCTCCCCGTCAGAGTAGGTCTGAGCATTTGAAATTTGAGTCTCCTAACTTGAGTGAAGCGTTGAAAGTATTAAAACTATCAGTTGTAGAATTAAAGACAGAAATTGTTAGCATTATATATGCATGCATGACTTTCCAGCACGGTTAATAATATCAATCCAAATATTAATTACATGATTTTAACTATAAATGAGTTGAAATTGAAACTATTTAAGTTGAATGTCATAATTCTCCTACCTATATTGGTGACCAAATACCTATTTTTATGTTTTTAGTTTTCCGATCATCTTCTCATTGTCGAAAGTAGTTTTCATCGTTGTCCAGTATCTTAATTTACCGCGAAACGATCGTCCTTGTGACTACGTCGTTATGGGCAGAATGATGTACTCACAACATCACCGCGGTCTGTTAAAGACCACCGCGGTCTAAGGATGATCTGCCGCTGATCATCGTGCGTCGACTTGTCTATATAAGAATTGACTGTATGCTCTGGTGAGTACCACGAAATACGAAATCCTCAGCGAACTAAGTTCAATGAATTATATGGATGTTCATTTTATGTTCGAGGGGCATCCTTCACGATTATAGGCAGATTTAACTTTAAGATAAGTCTGGCGAACATACAACGAACGTCCATCGACCAAAGACGGATGTCCGTTTCAGCCTGAAAGACGTAGTCTTAAGTTGATGGACGTCCATTGTGAGACTAGAGACATTCGTCATCGCCATTTGGAAAATGACAAACTCCATCCTAACCGTCCATTCCGATCAAGGATCCAACGTCCATGAACCATCATTCCAACAGGCACGACGGACGTCCCTCAATAATTTATATCCTTCGTCAGTTTGTTGAATTATTGTTCGACAGTTCTTGGCCGATGAATTTTGACGGACGTCTCCCGTTGTTGCTACCTTGGACGTCTCCGTTCAACGGTCCTTGGCAGACAAATTTTGATGAACGTCTCCCGTTGTTGCTGCCTTGGATGTCTCCTTTCGACGGTCCTTGGCCGACGAATTTTGACGGACGTCGCCCATTGTTGCTGCCTTGGATGTCTCTGTTCGTCGTCATCAAGCCTCGGCGGTTCGTCGTCAAGCTACTGCAGTTTGTTGTCATTAACGGTAAACGAAACAACGATGGTTGCCGCGACATTTTTTTATAGTTCAGTGGTTAAGTTGTTAGCAAAAAAAGATAATGGTTGTTTTGTCACTAACAGTAAAAGATGATAGTTGTTTCGTTATTTTCCCAATAGAAAATAAAATTTTAGAGATTCAACTTAATTATGTTGGTTAATTTAAACTAGTCATCCAAATTTAAAAATTGAGTTTTCTAGTTCACCCAAACTAAAATGAACCGACTCGATAAATCGACCAACTATTGTTTTTTTTTTTTTTTTGGATTTATTATGATCAACTTCTTACTTAAAAGCTTACAAATTGCGATGATAAATACCACCAAATGTATTACAATATACTTTCTATTGTTGGATTTCCATCGTCCATGGGGTAAGTCTACAAAAATGATAAATTACATGAAAGCAAAAGCCCCATCACCCATTCTCAACCCTGTGAGCTTTTAGTGCAAGAAGTTTCAGAAGATGTCTTTCCTTGAATGGAAGTTGCTTCATCCACCAACTCCCCACATCGGCATCTGCTTCCATGCATCTTCAGGCCATCATCTTCTGTCGCAATTGTCATCGTGCTCAACACATTTCCATCGCTGTTTCTCAAATTCCTAAAAACCTCCATTTTGTGAGTGCACTTGAGACGACCACAACAAGAAGGAGAAGTCAACAATCGGGATCCCGTTGTTGAAACCTTCTCGAAATCGCAAACTTTAAAGCCGGAATCACTACAACATTCCGTGATCAGCTGTGTTTTTTTCTGCCTATTTCTGAGTGAGCAACCAAAAAAGCTGAAAGATAGTTTCCACATTTTGGAGTGCTTTAAGTCAGAATTACATCCGGAAAGATTGATTCTGATCTCCACATTACATCCCAATACGGCCTGAAGTGAACTTGCGATCTGTTTCCAGGACTTCTCGGCTCGAGTCACATGGCTGGGATGGGAAAATTCCAATTCAGCTATTGCTAGACCTGAAAATACAGTACAGAGAAACATACAAATGAAGATAATCAATCCATACTGCAAGTGCAGATATAGCAACAAAAACTAAATTTGGACAAATTGGAAAATTCGACGAGGTTCGATAGAACGGATTCTACCTTGATTGTGTGAAAGAGTGCATAATTTCCCTCTTTTTGTGAGGAATTTCTTAATGGAATTAGATTGGGATAGCTCTGCTGCTCTTTTCCATATGGAGTCCAAGGTTTCTTTGCATTCATCACTCACTCCAACTCCACCAAATTTGGTGCCATCACAAGAAGTAACAAGATGTTTCAAGCTCTCCCCACCAGAAGGCCTGCTGCAAAAATCACCATCTGCATAAAATAATGAACACATTTAAGTTTAACTCATGGTAAACTCCTATGGGGAATCAAAGTCCGCAAAATGGGATCGCTCACTTGTGTTAGCTGTACCTTTATCTTTTATGTTTCTCAAACACAACTTCGATCCGTGAGTGTTAGAGGAGAATGACTCCGCAGAGCTTAACTGAAGTAGAGCAACGGTAAGCCATGTTGTTTGATTCTTCGAAATTCTTAATTGTTTTTCAGCTTCCGAGAGTATTTTCAATGCGTGGCTCAGTTTCTGCATATCTGCTTCAGCTACGGACATAGTATGAAGAATAATTTTTATATCAAAAGTCAGGTAAAGTTTTTCTTAAGTTGATGGTCCATTTGCACTTACCGGCATGGTTAGTAATAAACTTTCTTCTTACTTCAGAAGAAGTTTCTTCTTGTTTACTAGCAACAATGTCCATGATGAGATTGGCCAACTGTGAAATAAGTTGCATTGGATCAATCCTCGATCTCATCAACTCCCTTGCCTTTATTACAGTATTAGAAGTGTCCGACGACAAAGCCAAGTCCAGCAAATCAAGCAATTCTTCATCTGAAACAATCCCAATCTGCAAAAGAACTGATCAGACGATCAGAATTTTTTCCATAGAATCGTTGTATCGGAATATGAAGATAAAAATGGTTGAATTCTTACAAGCTCATGAGCCATCGACAAAGTGATTTTTCTACCAAGCAAGCTCAGCTGTTCAAGCATCATTTCAGCATCCCTGATCGAACCATTTGATTTTGAAGAAATGAAGTCTAAAGTTTCAGGATCGAAGTCCAGCCGCTCTTCAAGACAAATTTTTCCCAATCTACTAGCAATATGTGCCTCTCTTATCTTCGGAAAATGAAATTTTTGGGACTGTGATATTACGCTTCTTGGCAGCCGGTCGAGGTCCGGAGTGATCATTATAAAGACAGAATGTCGAGAAAAGTTATCAAAGCTACTCAACAAAGTTGCCCATGTTTCTCCTCGTAACATATGGCACTCATCGATAATGAAAACCTTAAACCGCGAAGACATTGAAGGACTAACGGCATTTTTAACGAGAGACCTAATCCTGTCTGTTTTATTGATTCTAAGAGACTCTACTTCCTGTATATCTCTGCTTCTTCCGGAAAAGAACGAAACACATTCTCGACATAAACTGCACGGTCTCTGCTCCTCGAGCGAAAGGCAATTCAGTGCTGCAGCAAATATCCTTGAGGCAGAGGTCTTTCCAGTCCCACGGGGCCCGTAAAAGAGATAGAAAGGGGAAATCCTCCCTAGCAAGACAGCACCAAGAAGAGATTTTGACACTGCATTTTGTCCCACCAAGTCGTCGAAAGATGTCGGCTGGAACTTCTGACACAAATTCCTCGGAGTTCCAGAATTCGCTAATGTTTCTTTGTTGACATGTTTCAAACCCCTATGGCTCTGTCCGTAGAGAGCTGTTTCGTCGACATTTTCACACAATAATGGGTAACCTTCTACCTCGGAATAAAGATTTGATTCCTTGAATTTCGGTGTTTTTGACCAGCAGCAGCCGATGCCACAACCATGGTGGATTTGATCTACAACATCAACCCCTTCGTTCAAATATGGGGACGAGCTAAGTTTCGACACACCACTAACGATGGATTGAAATGGGCTGCTAACTTGACTTGTGGTTTCACCACCTACTGAACAAGATGGTAGGACCTGATTCTTACATTGGGATATTCTGGTGCGATCCATTTTTTCAGCTTGTGATGATCTCATGATCAATTCATTCAATGAATCAACATCCTCCTCCAAAGCATTGCTAGAAGAAAAATAGTTCTCCTTTATTGATTCATGTCCATCACAAGCCAATATATCAGCACCTTTTGTCCTAACAGGAGAACTCAAAATGCCTTTCCGTCCTGATTTCTCGCACAAGATCAACTTTGTCTTTGTAATCTCATCAAAAAAGTCCTTTTCGTCTCTAGAGAAACATAAATTCTTCGACTTTAACACACCATCATTGTCGGCCACTTCTTCCCTAGAAGGATTCAAGAAATGTATAGAAATTTCATTATTTGAATTGGTTTCCCAATTGACATCATCAATCAATCCAGAGAATTTCGTCATGGAATTAGTCGAAGGATCTCTCAGTGACCTTACTCTCCTCAGAGCTACAAGCGTTTTGGAGATGGGAGTATCAACAGAATGCCTTCTTCCATCAGCCATGTCTAAAAATTCAAAAAAGAAGGAAAATCAATCTTCCTACATGCACATTTTCGGCTCAAATTTCCGAAGCCAAAATCACCTGAGAGAACAAAATACATTAATAGTGATGTTCGAAATAAACACCAATAAGTTTATTAAAGAACACTTTCACTCAAGACAAAAATAATTTCAAATCCAAAGTCATTTTTCTGTGTGAATAGCAAACAACGTAAGAACTAGTCATGGTGACCAAGCAGGTATAACCTCACTTGCCTATCTCATTCTAAGCAGTATGAGACAATGAGGATTGTAACAATCCACTTCCCTTCAGACCAACTATTTTCTCAGCCGGCTTGATTTTGCAGGGCTAGGCTGCCTTATTACAGCAGCCGTCTCAGACTCTCAGGTGGGTATCAATTCCCCGAGGACTCTTAATACCAATTACAATAACCACCTTTGAGTAAATCAACCTTCAAAACAGAATGCTTCAAAGAAGAAGAAGTCCAAAATTAATCTAGGTACTTCCGGTAATTTTTACTCAGCATTTCCAGCAAGTAACACGCATAGCATACTGATAAGGTCAACATCCCAGTAACTACAAAGTTCTTGCACTTTCTTAGGAAGATTAGAACGTTTGATTCATCGTCGTATTTACCTCACTGGAGTTCAAATCGATATGATTCAAAAAGCATCAGAGTCTTGCGATTTCAAACATAAACCAATTGCATTGTCATTTGCTATTAAAAAATGATAAAAAAAAAAAAAAACAGCATTGCAACAAAAGAAAAGCTAAAAAAACACAGCAACTTGTGACAGGAAAAAATTCTGTAAGATTCAGTGGAAACATTCGGCCGCACCTCCAAGAAAACAAAAAAGAAAGACCCATTAACAAACTCTATTTCTCCGAACAACCCACAAAATCCATTATCCAGATAAACTTCACATGCAGAAATCAAGACCGACCAATCCTTACCATTTATCAACTACCATTCCATACTGATGAAAAAGACAGAGACAAAGAGAGTTCAGAACGACTTAACAGAGAGATGAAGAAGGAGAATGAGAGTTGTTCAAACTTAAAAATTAAAAAAGTACAAAGAAGAAAACCCAGAAGAATACAAACAAGGGGAAACGACAAAAGTCGAATTGAATTCCCAGCTCAGACCTGCAATAGAAATAATCAAGGTGCTCCACTTCCAACTTCCAAGTTGTTGACGAAATGTGAAGTCATAAGCGTAGAAAGCGGAGAACTGAACCCTAACGCTAAAACCGAGGGGTCAGTAGTTGAGCTCTGGTTTCGGAATGAAAACGCAGACACAGCAGCTGCAAGTAAGCTTGAGAGGAAGGTAGTAGGGAAGAGGAAGGGTAAGTGGCGAAGCAGTAAATGCCATTAATGAGGAGGGTAATAGTATACGCCATTGTCTGTGATCTCACCCACGGGTTAGAGAGAGAAGAAGAGTTTCTCCGAGCTGGTTTGTTCCTTGTTGCAGAAATTTTGCAGAGGGTGTTACCTCGGCAAGCGAGCCGGAAGGGCTCTTTAGTCATTTCGTACCTTCAAGTTTCAGTTAGTTTTGGCTGTTGTCAAAGACGATGGTCCCTTCGGTGAGTTGGACCGCCTGCAGAAATGCCACGTGGCCTATATCCTTGCTCTTAATGAAGAAGAAAAAGAGAACTTCAACTACGCGCTCCAGCGCGTGACTCATTCTTTCATGAAAATATTTAAAAATAATTTGTTTTATTCTCATAAATTTAATTCTGCTTTTTTGGGTCAACCGAAATAATCTAATTGGCACCCACCATCCAACCTAACCCAGCGGGCGACCAATCAATTTATATGAAATAACCTAACACAAACTATTATATTAACTATCTAAAATATAATAATAGTTTTATTTTTAAAAAAAAAGAAAATTATTTAAGACCTAAGCATAGGGGGTGGATTGGCCTTTACTCATGGGTAATTATTGTGCTAAAATTTCAAAACACTAACCTCAAATACGTACATTGGATGTTGTTATGGTTAGTATTGGTCATCCCTAACCAAGCATCAAATGAAATTGATGGCCAACCATAAATATAGATGAATGTCTTTGTCTCCTTGTTTGGATTAGTTTAATTAAGTAATAATTATACAATTTAATAGGTAATGCAAGGGGACATATGGTGTAAATAAGCAGAGGTTAAACTATATTATATATATATATATTTTGGAGATTCTAAACTTGCCATTGCAAAAGCACCACCTGTACCCCATGATCTCTGAACAGCGCGTGATGTCAGTTGGAAGTGGGGTCCGCTCAAGATTGCTTTTTATTCAGAGCTACACTTGGTGCGTACTGCGCACCTTTCATACACTAGATTCTACAGCCGTACTAAAGCTCTGTTCCAGCGGCGCCGAACGCGTCTAATCTAACCCTAAATCGCCGAGAGAAGTCTGCAGAATCTTTTTTGTAGTTTTATTATTATTATTTTTTAAAGTTTTATAATTAAAATTTAAACACTAAATTATTTTTATTGATAAATAAAATTAATAAATCAAATATTTCTGTTATGTATTCAATAATTTGAGAAGAGAAAAAAATAATTTGAAAGTTAGAACAAATATTTTTTTTTAGAATAAGTTGATGATTTCTAGAAAAGAAAAAAAAGTAAAACTCACATATTAAATAGATCACCCATAAAATATTAAGATAAAAAACATATTTCAATTTACATACTATTGATTGAAAAATAAAATCCTTTTTAAATTCAAGTAATTGAACAGATGGAGAGAAAGACACCGAAATATGATGAATTCCAAATTTATTACAAGAAAAAAAGTTAAATTACAATTTGAAAAAATACAATTTTCGTAGCGAAAAGCATATTTTTTGCAACGAAAACAACCACAGCGGAATAGACATTATCTTTTATTTTTTTAATCAGACATTTCATTTACTTTCCATAACAAAAAATACATTTTTCGTAGAATATTAATTAAATTAGTAATTAATTAGATAATTAATTTCAAAATTTATTAAATTGGTAATTGATCTTGTAATTAATTTTACCTTATGCTAATATCTTTCAAAATTTCTGTTGCAGAAAATACCCTTTTGCTACGGAAAATGAATAAGACTTACTTTCTGTAGCAGAAGATACGTTTCCTAATGTGCCATGGATCCCCTTCAATTATTATCAAGCAAGAAGATTTTCTAACGATAATCCAAGATATGAAATACACATATTTAACTTCCAAATATCTTATGGAGTTCTTCAAGATAAAATATAAATAGAAGATCAAACATACGTTTAGAAGACTTATGACAAAATGGAAAATCATTGATTTGACCTTTGAGTAATATTTAGTAGATTTGGCAACTTTAACTCCTTTATATCAAAATGCATTCTTTATAAAAGTTTGTAGCTGACATCTAAAGCTTTTCAGAATGAGGTTTTGCGATAAAGTTGGAGTTTGTTTGCTATGTAAAGAGCTCCCTGAACAGAGAGCTACGTTTTATGCAAAAAGAAGCTCTGTAATACCTCGATTTTCTTAGTTAAGCATTTTAATTGTAACTGAAATGATATCATGGTTAGAGAATGAATCATAGATAATGTTGTGTTTATAAATAAAGATATGATTTTATGTTATAGTGTATTGATGTATGTAATAGAGGATAGAGAATACTAGAACTGCTTGAGATTTTATGCAGGATGTATGAAATATAGATCTGGGGGAGTGTAAAAACATGGGAGACTCTGCCCAAATTTTTAGAAAATGGAAAGGTGATAGGAAAAAGCAATCCTAGTATAAAAGAGGTTAAGTAAACGATTAAGTGGGGTCTCTTGGGTTGCAAAGGACTAGATAGATAATCGAATTGTTATGAAAAGGAAGAACATTAAGAACTAAGGAATAAGTAGAAATAGGAGGGCGATAATCTCAACCAGTGGAATGGCAATCTTGGAACTTGGAGAGGTTTATAAGAACGAAGGAATAAAAGGAAGATAATAACAAAAATGTAAAGGATAAGAGATAGAGGAAAAATAAAAAGGGAAACTACATACGTATTTTAATGTGGATCTAGACTATGCCGAGGAATAAATTAGAACAGTGTAGGACATGATTGCACATGCTAAAACAGGAAGTGTTAGTATAAGAGAAGCAGAGAAGGTAGCATGTGTCATGTCTATGCTAGTTAAGGATATGAGATCTTGGCAAGATCCCATCGGGATGGCCAAGGATGTGGCTGTAATGACTTGGACAGAATTCAAGAGATTTTCTATGACGAATATTTCAATCACGCAATGAGTATGAGGAAATTGGTAGAATTTACTCAGCTACAGTAGGAAGTGTCGGGTTCAGAGTGGAGCGCAAGTTTGAGGCAATGCCGTGGTTCGCCTCGCATCGAGTGAACAATGAGGAGCATGGAGTACACCACTTTGTACAAAGACTTAGGACAAAATTTTCAAAGGAGTAGTGGTGTCGGGAACTCAAGACGTGACTTACTTTGAAATAGTATCAAAAGCTCTTGACATTGAAGAAGTCAAGGATCAGAGTTCGAAATGAAGTGATTATATCGTATGTTTTCAGCCACATGCATGGGATGAAGCGGAAATGGATACAGATACAGAAACATAAACATAAACCGATACGTATATGGATACAGATACGGATACGAAAACATAGACGAATATAGAAACGAAAACGGAGACGGACACAGATACGGATACAAATACGGACACGGATACGGAAATAGAAACAGATACAGAGACGAATACGGAAACAGAAACAAAAATGGAGATGGATACGGATACAGATACGGATATAGATACGGCTACAGAAATAGAAACGGAAACAGATAGGGATACGGACACAGATACGGAAATGGAAACGTAAATGAATTTCCAGAAACGAATTTCTGGAAATGGATATGGATACGGAAATAGAAACAGAAACAGAAACGGAAATGGAAATGGACACGAATACGAGAATAGATACAGATACTAAAATTAAAACGGATACGAATACGAATACGGAAACAAAAACAAATACGGAAATGAAAACAGAAACAACAATGGATATGGAAATGGATAAGGATACAAGAATGGATATGGACACGAAAACAGATATGGACACAAAAATAGACACAGAAACTGATATAGAGACAGAAATAGATACGAATACGGATATAGAAATAGAAACAGAAATGGAAACAAAAATGAGTATGAATACGGAAAGGGAAACAAGACTGATTGAGGATCGAAGAGGCAAAATGAATAGTAGATTGACGGGAGTGTGGAAGCATCCAACTCAACTATGAAGCCGTGTAGCGACTTAGGAGAATGGAGGAACAAACAACCGACATGGTCCAAGAAGGAACTGAAAGTAGAAATATTGTTGTTGAGAAACTTTCAAATAAAATTGATGTAGCTAATGAAAATTTGGATGAAATGAAGTACCAGTACAGCAAGAAGGCTATGTCATTAAGTGGGATGGTTGAAGAGAAGGATCAACTACGCCTTGCTTTTGTGAAAGAAACAAGGAAAATGCAACAGCTTGCTCGCGGTAAGGTTCGAATGATCTTAGAAGAACAAGAAATAGTCGCCTCATGAGCATTTTTCATTGTAATTGAGGCGAATGCAGGTGGAATTTTGTGACTAAGAATGATATTTTAGAGTATAAGGATCTTAATAAGGCAATAAAGTTGTTCACGTCACAGTGATTTAACACAAATTATCTACTGAGAAGAAGGAAATTTGGACGAAGGCTTTTCTTTTACGACAAATGAAGTTGGCAATTTGCTAACTTGGATGTGAAACACTTAGTTCTTGTGCTCTACAGAAGTAAAAGTGATGTAATCTATTGGACGTTTCGTGTAAAAGTGTGATATGAGAAGTTACGTTAAGTTGTAAATCGAAAAAATAATTATGTTGAGCAAATTTCAAGGACAAAATTTAATATAAGGAGGGAGGAATGTAATATCCTGATTTTCTGTATTATAATTTAATAAGGATAATTGAAAAGTAATTAGGGGTATTTGGATTAATTGAATAATTATCAGGATATTACCAATGACGTATTCGTAAGATTATAATTTAAGGAATTTATTGGATGGTAATTAAGATTATTTTGGAAAGGGGTATTTTATTAGGTCATTAAGTTAAGCATGAAAAATTATATTGGATTGTGTATTTTTACACATTCGAACGACATGCAGACTTGGTGTTGCGTCTGAAAACGCATCTCATGTAGTCCCCTGCATTTTAGGACAATGCAGGACGAGGCTTCATGTCCTAATTCGTCTGTAACGCGATATTTCGGACGAGACAGAACGATGGCAAACGATAGTGGACGCAGAGAATTCAAATCTGTCCAATTTATTAGACTTTTCGGATGATTGTGGAAGAGGCGCGAACGCCTTCCTTCGTCCGAAAACACAATTCTGAAGGGGAGAATAATGGAACAAACCGGGTTGGTTCAGCTCTGTCTGAAAATTATGGATGGCCGATTTTTAGTTAAAGGAGAAAAAGAAAGTGGATAAATTAAAATTAAAATAAATGTTTATTTAATGAATTAAATTATTATGTTTGGATAAATTATTTAGTGAGAATAATTGAAAGGAAGAAATCAAAGTGAATGAAGAAATGAGGTTAAATGATGGGTTGACTGAACCGGTTCAAGGATGAACCGGTCCAGCGTGTAAAATGGAGAGAAACAGAATGACCTGGCCATTCTGTGTGTGAGAGAAGGGGAAACAAAGAGAGAGAGAGGGAGAGAGAAAGAGAGAGAGAGAGAGAGAGAGAGAGAGAGAGAGAGAGAGAGAGAGAGAGAGGGGGGAGAAAGAGCGAGGGAGAGAGGGAGAAGATGAACAGGAGAGATCGCGAGTGAGGGATCGGCGATGGTTAGCATGGGTTGTTGCGGCAACAAATGACACGGGATGGCTAGGGCTTTGCTAGGCATCGGGCTTCGCAGGATGGAATGATGAAGCGTCGGGTCGCCGGATTGAGGCTCGGGTCATCGGGGCTGCGTCGGGTCGTGGTGGGCTCTGGTGCTCTATCGAGTTCTAGTGGTTGGCGTTGATGAATGGCGTCGGTGAGGCCGCGATTCCAGCCTTGGGTCATTGGGTAGAAATTGGCAGTTCGCGTGGATGGTTGGTCTGGCTTTCGGCTCAGTCTAAGCTGGTTTGTCGTTACTTGTCTGTGCTCTGCAGTAGATGACAATGGGGACATGTGTAGAAGCATGGTGAAGGCAGGGCATGTCCGTGGCAGTGGCAGGATAAGGGTGCTCTCTGGTGACTTGAAAATGTAGAAGAGAAGGGGACTCGATGGCTGAAAAGCTCATGGGTGAGCTAGGAAAGGAGGAGAAACGCTCTCTAGAGAAGAAAATGGTGAAAGATAGAGAAGAATAATGAAGAAGCTGGAGGGAAGAACTCTCGGGTCTGCCTTGTCTACTGGTGAGCTTTCTTCTCAGCTGTTTTGGTTATTTGGTTTCTATTTTCGGGTGGAGTCTGACATTGATATTGAGTATTATTTTGGATGACTTTAGTTAGTTAAGGATTTTTGAATGAGTTTATTGGATGGAATAATCTGTTGGGTTTTTGCTTTTTTATTCTGTGAATGGGTTGTTAATCTGTCGTTATATTCTGTGAGGTTGAAATGTAAATATAGCATTCTGTTGGTTATTTTCCACAAGCATGAATATGTTAGAATTAGTTTTGTTGTATTGCACAGCCGTTGATTTGGGTCACGGTTAAAGAGTGTGTTCTGTCACTGATTAAGTGATTATTGTTAAGGGATAATAAAATGTAAATTATTACTGATGGTGATGTGTTGATTCAGGGAGAATGTATGAAGTCACAGTTGAATTGGGATGTCAAAAAGTAAAGAGATTAGAGGGGGAAGTTATGGGTATTCTTTCGTTGTTTGGATTAATACTTCGAATTCGGTTTGGGCTATGTGTCAGTCAGTTATTGATTTAGGTTATGAGATTTAATAATAATGTCAATGTTGATAAAAATGATGAACTATAGATGAGATTAATGATTGGTGATTAGTAATGACATGATGTTATGGATTTATGAAGGTATTGAAAAGGAAAAGAAGGATAAAGATTAAGTACGAATACGCGTTAAAGATTCGAGGTAAGAAATTGAGTAGAGTCGTTGGCCAGTGGAGGCCCTACTCCATTAGCAGTGTCTTTACTTTAATTGTTGGTTTACGTTTCCACTATGTTGCTTTATATATCATGCCTATGTTAATCGCACGTTATTAGTTTAATTTCTAAGCATGTTTAGGATGTTAGCATATTGTTATTATTTCTTTAGAATTGCCAATGATGCTTACATAATTGCTTTATTAAATTGCTAAGCACGTCTATGTTATTATTTCTTCTTTTAAGTTGCTAAGCATGCCTACATTAATGTTTCTTTAAATTATCAAGAATGTCTATGTTGTTATTGCTTCTTTAAATTACCAAGCATGTTTTAGAATACATCGCCATGTATAGCACGTTAGTAGACTTTCCATTTTCCTTATTCTTATATTGTTGTGATTACTACTTTATATCTCACACTTTTATATTGTTACGATTACTACTTCTCATTGAAATGTATCACGATTATGTTTCTTATGGACATGCATCATGATAATAGAAACAAGTAGAATATGCCCCATCGGAAGGGGGGTATTCATATGCATTATGTGAGGAAAATGAATGAAAAGAAAAGAAAGGAAATTGGGAGTTGGCGGACGGACGGGTAGTTCAGATCTAATTAGGTAGTCTGGACTAAATCTCCTCCCTTGTCAGAAACGAGATCAACTACCCTACGTGGTTAGAAGCCGAGAACAAACTTTACCTCCAACACAGGTTCTTTCAATCTTCCGCTCGACTTACGAGTTATGAATAAAATAATGAAAGAATGAAATGTAAAGAAAAGATTGGCTTGGGACGTAACCCACTCCAAAAGAATTAAAGAGAGGCATGATCATACTGCATAACTCATTTCTTACTGGGCCTCGGGCTCACAGTTTGCTAATGGTGTAGGTACATGCAAGAGAAAATGATGAACAGGTGAAGGAGCAATTGATGAAGGATTTTCACAGGCGGGACTTGTGACTGGCTAGGCTAAAGAAAGTAAAAGAGAAAAGTAATTTGTAATTAACACATAATTATTTGTTTAGTATTCCTTAAGTGAATTCTTACGCTTCTGCTATGTTTTGATAAATGATTTTATAACTATAGTTTTCTATAGCTTATAACGATTTTCATAACGAGTTTTAAGTAAGATGTTTTAACGATCGGGTTTTTAAGAAAAGAACTCTGATTTCAATTGAAGAGTTTTAATAGGGATTTAGTTGCTTTATAAAAGTTTTAAATTTAATGCATTTTTAAAAGGTTATAAAAACTGGGTCGTTACAAGCTCAATCTCACTTGTCCTAAATTGAAGGCCAAGTCAATTTAAAGACGAGCCTTGATGTAACATCCCGTATTTTTCTATTTCTTTAAAATACGTAAAATTTAAAACTTTTCTTTTCGTAAAAACATCAGAGTCTTTTTCCTTCATAAACCCGATCGCTAACACCCGATCGCTAAAACCCGATCGCTTTACTTTCACTTTTCTCAGTTTGCTTTCACTCTTATCAATTTACTTTCAAAAGCCATAACATTCTTTGAATAAAATGCAGTGGAATAAAAACAACATTAAAGAATAAAAAATAAGTTACAAAACTCTTTTTCAAATACTTTTTCTTTCACTCTTTAGCCCAGCCAGCCATAAGATCCACCCGTGCAAATCTTTCATCAACTGTCTTTAACCTGTTCATCTGTTGCTCGTTCGTACCTATATCACAAGATCTAAACTAATGAGCATAACGCTCAGTAAGTGATAAAATGAAATGCAGATAATATGCATGATCATACAATGCAATTTAAGCCAAGAGTGCATACATAACAAACATCGTGGGATCATAAGTAACCTGGTCAATCCACAAAGGAGCAATATATATCAAGGGGTTACTCAGGCTGTATACACTCCTTTGTTACGAGAACGTTGAGGATTTCAGAACATGAAGCAATGAACCCTGGTATCCCATGTCGCTAACCTATTTTCTTTCTAATCTATCCAACATGGATCTATATGACAATGGGACGCCATTAACTTTCCAAACCCCCACACGCCTATTCACATAGATTAGTTATGTCATGCAATATGCTCATGAAATACAGATGATATGCATGGTCATACAATGCAATTTAAGCCAAGAGTGTATACATGACAAAAACCGTTGGACCATGAGAAAAGCCGGTCATTCCACAAAGGAGCAATATATATATATATATCAAGGGGTTTTTCCAGGCCGTATACGCTCTTTTGTTACGAGAACGTTGGAGATTTCAGAACAGGAGGCAATGAACCCTGGTATCCCATGTCGCTAACCTATTTTCTTTCTAATCCATCCAACATGGACCTATATGACAATGGGATGTCATTGATCTCCCGAACCCCCACACGCCTATTTACATAGATTATTATGTCATGCAATATGCACGTGGATTCATACAATCCCATATGTAATAAATGTCTAATAAACACATCATTAAAAGAACCTAAATCTAGTAAACACACAACACACAATCCTAATTCTTGCAATGTAGGGTCTGAAGACCAAAATACAGTCAATATCAACTTCCTTGGCGTCCATAGCTTGTTTCTGTTTCCTTTCTCTTCTTCGTACCTTTAAAACCATAACGATTATGCATTAATAACAATCCCCTAAACCTTAACAAATATAACGGAATAGCAATAACCCACAATGTTGCTCATTCCATCAATGTGACTTTACTTTACAAAACTGAATAGTAGTTTGTCATAAAAGCATATTTCTCACAACAAAGTAGAGAACCAGTTAAGTCCGTAATTTAACTTGAGATTACTGAGTGAATACCTTCTATATCCATTCAAAACTCATAACCAACAACCAATTCATCTCTAATGACCAAAACATACATTACACCATAATGGAAAATATACTCCGAGAACACTTAATCTCTTTCTCAATAGCGCATGGGAATTTAAGCCAATATGCACAATATATGCATTTCAAGCCAAGAGGCAGTTTATCCAACACAAATAAAACAATTACAACACTCGGCAATAACCACAACAAGGATGAGACCCACTTGTAGCATATGTTCAAGTCGAAATAAAACCTCTTTCTGTATTAAGCACATTCAACTGAACATAAGACATTCTAAAATATCCATTAAGCATCAAGGAAACTATAGAGAACACTCAATCATCTTCTGTATTAAGCCATAATCACTCAACAGTCCATAATTTATTACTCACCACATATAGTCCTTGGCAGGAACCAAACTAAAAGCAATAAAACCATTCCCAACAACCAGCATCTGTCCTTTTCCAGCAACCACAATTAACGAGTATGTAACAAGTCAACAACCTGTCCATATTCATTATAGTCAACAGTCAAGACTTAACAATAATTCTCATTCTCCAATATATCTCTTGGCAATAATTAAGATCCAATATCTATCTGTATAATATCCACCTTTCACAGATAATAAACAACATAAACATCATCCAAAGAAGGCACAACAACACCAAGAGGATGTATTTGATTATCAACAGAGGCATAGTTTCAGATTATTCACCAATAAAACCCATCACAAAAAGCATATTCCAGTACACATATAACAAAATCCCAACCCAACATCCAAGGTAGCACCATTTCTTTTCAACAACTCCTACATAAATCCATGAAGGAAGCAAAGAAGTACCTGAAACTAAAACAAGCAGACCCAAGAGCTTCTATCATCTGCTCCTTCTTCTTCTTTTGCTTTCTCCTAAACCCAACAACTCACTTCTCACAAACTAGTCTTGGCCCTTTAACAGAGAGCACACTCGAGAAGAACAAAACACCCAGAACATGACTCTGTTTCTTGAATTAATACCCGAGCCAAAAGACGTACACCGATGGAGAAGCATATGATGGAGGTCCACTAACCTGACGACACTTCCTCACCGTCTGAACTTGTCGCCAACTGAAGGAACCGAAAACAAAATGGGATATGGAAGAGAGAAGCATCAGATTTAAATGGATTTTTCAGCCAATTTTTCCCTTTTAGACGTGGTGCGTCGTCCGCAGTATCGTCTGCATCGTCTGAAACCAGTTCTCGGACGAGAAAATGCGTCCCCAATCCTTCATCCGTACCGTCCACAATGCATATTTGGACGCCATTTAGCATCTGCATGAGGCATCCGCAGTCATCCAAAAGTGTCCAGACTTGGACAGATTCATTTGGACGCCATCTTCTCTAGTCCGCATACGTTCGCTACCGTCTGAATGTTCCCAGATTTGTACAGATTCAAAACAGACAACCCTGTTACTATCCGCAGCGTCCTTCAGCGTTCGCACTGTGATAGTTTAGAGTTGAGGACACCAAATACCGTCCCAACTCGTCCCAAAGTCCATTTTATGTGTTTTTCTTTAACTTTTTATCTTAAATTTCATTGGCCACATATGCTAAACCATATTAATACCTACTATGATCTTAGCACAATGTCATGCGTGGATTATATGGGCTTTTTCTTTTTCCGGGACATTACACTTGATATGCTAGAAGGATTTGTTACAAGATCTAAATCAGCGAAGCTTTCAATTGTTATTTTTTAGATTCAAAGATTTAAGATGAAACCACATGTGATGATCTGAATTAAGGATTAACACTAATAATCATACTTAGTGTAATTAAATGTGATTAAGTGATAATAAATAATTAGATGACTTTGAGAAAAAAAAAATTGACTAACCAATTGATGATACTTTTCTAAAATAAAAATAAGTCTAATAGTAGATACCTTAGACTATGGAATGATGATGAAATTGGATTAATTGGATGTATGCTCATTAAGATATGAAGTTTTGCACGAAGTGGTAAATGTGTTATAAATGAGCATAGTTACTATTTGAGGTTAATTGAACAAGTTATTGTCATTATTAATTCAAACCATTTTAAGGACATAAATTAGACACATAAATGAAGTGTTTGAGTTTGGATTAAAGGGATTTGGATGTATGCAATGAAAGTTATACATGTTTGAAGTTGGTTTAGTCTTAAACTACACTGTTTTAGAAAAGGTCTTTAAATGAGACTTTTGAGTGGGGATTTGGAGAAGTGTATAAAAGAAGAAATTCTCCTAATAAATTGAAGTATGTATCCATGTAATAAAAGTATCCATCCAATGATGTATGGATACGTGTCACTTGTGGATTAGTGACTAAGTGTATGATTAAATTGTAATTAGGGAAGGATTAAGGTTAATTAATTGTGATTAATTATGATAATCATGGAGATTAGCTTATAACTAAGCTAAGGTGATTATTTTAAGGTAAGAATGGTTAAGGATGATTAACCATGGTATTTTGGTGAATTTCCATTGAATTAAGGGTAAACTGGTAAAGTTTGAAGGACAAAATGAACAAAATGGAAATTTCACCCCTTAGAGTTGTTTAGAAACTTGGGGAGCCTGAAGAAGAGCCTCATTTTCGTGCTGAAATAGAGGAGAAAATGAGAGAAAAGAGAGAAGGGAAAAAGAGAGAAGAAGGTGAGGAAAAAGTGGGAATTGGCTTTCCATCCCTTAGGGAAAGTGTTTTTCTTATCAAGAGCAATCTTTTAAGCTAAAAATCAAGAGGAGTAAGTGAAAAACAAGTTATATTAAAGAGGTAAGAACCCTAAACTAAGTATTTATTAAACCATGTTAAATATTGCTTAGTTTGGTGAAGAAAATGATGGATTTGTTTGGAATTTAAAATGAAATTCATAGAATTGAATGTGAATATTTTGATGATGTTAGTTAAGGTTGGATTTGGGTTAATATGAGAGTGGTTGCGTTGCTTAGATGAAAGTAAGGAAAAAGTGTATTTTAATGGTTAAGTTGGAGAGTTGGTTACACAAAGAATTGAAAGATTATGATAAAAAGTTGGTGTTAATATGTATTGAATGGATTTTGAACATAAGAAAGTGGATTTTTTTAATTGTTTTAAGAGAAATAGGAGCTCTTAGATAAACATGAATATTCATTGTTGTTGATGAGCAAATTGTGGATGTGGGGTGATTAAAGACATGAGATGGACATGTTGATTTGATAATTAATCGATTAGTGAAATGTATACTTGTATATTGCATAATTGGTGAAAATTGGAAATAAAAATATTTGTTTTGGTGATTTAGGCCATTTCAATGGTTATGAATGTTTAAGTTGTTTAAATAGATTTAAATGTTTATTGGGAGGATTATATATTATGATCACAATTCTAGAATGGCTTAATATTGGTTTGATATGGTTGGGTTTTGAATATGTAGAGAATTGAATGTGTTAAATGAGGAAAAATGTGAGATGGAAATAGGGGCGATCGACTAGTTGATCGACCACAAGTGACAGTGATTATAAAGGGGGTGAATCAGTGAGATTAGCAGTGGACCAGTATAGGTAGTGTAGTCAACCAAAAAATGGACGGAGTTTCGGGTTTTTAGACCATAGACATGAGTGGTCGACTGGTAGTTGGTACGTGGTTGACCGCTTTTTGTATTTTTGGATATTTCTCTTAGATTTTTAAACCATTAGTTCACCCAATGCATAGACCCTTTAGGAGATGATTGAGACATAAATAAAACATATCTTGATAAATGTATGAGACCAATTCATGCATCATTTATGTGTGTTTAATAAAAAGATTTGCTTGGTTCATTTTATATGCATTATTAGTATGTATTATATGCATTCAATGTATGCATAGTGAGGATGTTAAATCATGCACATGATATATTTATATGTACAAAACATATTATTTGGGTGGTATTGTTGGTCACAGAGGAACCCAATATACCTTGCCAGATTACGTATGGTGTGACGTATGTAAAGTGGAAAAATAGAAGGGGAGTGACTGTGAGTAACCCTTGGGTTGAGAGTTCCTAGCCCTTCAGAGGTTTTTATTGTCATGGATACACCTATTGAATACAATGGCTAGTATGGTGGGGTTTCATGGTCGTGTGCGACTTTACATACGATGATTTATGATCATTTATCTTAGTAGTCACATAAATGTTGACATGCACGAATATGTTGACATTCATGTACATGTTAATAAAATGGTACTTGTTAAATATATAACCGTTTAATAATAAAATAGAGCATTGCACTGATTCACATTATCACTGCATCATTGAGAAAAGAGAGTTGTAATATGCATTTCACATTTATTGCATAATTATGGGTTATGGGATGACATAGTTAGACAAATGGTTATAGTACCAAGTTTACGATCTGTTATATCATAAGCGTAGGCATTGATATGCACATCATATTAAGAAGTTCCTTTACATAGAGGGACATTGGTGATAAACATTAATTCTAGATGCCTAGATAGTTTGATGTTGAGGAATTCCTTCAAATAGAGGGATTATTGAGATAGACATTACTTAGAATGTATAGATAGTTGGAGTTGAGTATTGACAGACATTAGCTATAAATGTCTAGATATCTTGAGAATAGACACATTAGAGATATCTAGTTTTGGTATTAAAGAATCCATAGAAGAGAATGAGAGAAGGGTTGGAGAATTAGACATTAATTGAAAACATCTAACTAGTAATAGTGATAGATAAACCAAAATAGAAGGTTATACATAATATGGGAAGCCACGATGTAAGTAAAAAGAAATTATAGAATAAGTATTCTATAGTGAATGGTGGTGCTTATTTGGAATAACACATAAAATTTATGATAAAAAATTTAATAATTAAAAATATATCAGGATTGTCTGTGCGTAAAGAGAAATTGCACAAGAGATTAAAAGTGAAATGTCGGCTATGATTATCTAGATCATAGGCCTAAACACTATTACATATGCACTAACCACTTCTTACGTAAATAAGTGTAGTACATAGTTGAGATATTAATTAGAAATATTTAAAGACATAGATAAAATGTAGATTATGGGATGTGTGATCATGAGAGCTGATAAAAAATTATATGTTGGAAGTTATGGATGTGAGGACTAATCATGTTTGGCTTAGTACATGGTTAGTTGTGATATTGATATAGTTGATTGGATCCTTAGATTAGGATTCTTACTGAACTCATAAAGCTCACAGTTCTTTATGTTAATGTTTTTCAAGAAGAGGTGGTAGCAGCTCAAGGTCAAAAAGGTAAAGATCAGTTGGATTGATGGTTTGAACAACATAGGCTCAGAGTGTGAGTTTGTGATCTAAATTTAATGTATTTTGTTTTAGTTCGGCCCATGTTTATAAAATAAATTTAGATACAGTTTTGTAAAATAAATAACAATGTACAAATTTCCTGTTTAGGTGGATTTTTATGTGGCCCAATTGAGCAAGCGCATTGTCTGTGCATGAAAGATAGCTTGAGCTTTCGTTGTGAGTTGTGAGAGTTATGCGATCGTTCTTCAGGTGGAGAATTCGGTTCTTGGCGCGTTTCCTAAGGGGATCAGGGGCTGGGTCGTGATAGCACACCTAATGAAATGGATCAAGAAATATCAACACATGTGCTTAATTGAGAAATTGATGAGGAATCCACCAAAGAGGAGAAAGAGCCACAAATTTGAATTCATTCAAATTAGAGTGAAGTTTAAATTCATTTAAATCTTTAGTTAGTTGATTTTTAAGTTATTTTAAAGTTTTTCTAAATAGTTTAAATTCAAGTTATTTTAAATTTCAAATAGATAGAGAGATATTGATTAGGGATAGCTATAAGTCAATCCTATTCCTAGTAGAATTGCTTTTCTTTCATGGTGGGGTATTTATACTCCACCAAGACTTAATGGAAAGTTAGTTTTCTGATGAATTAAAACCACTTTGGTAGTGGCAATCATTGCCTTCTCTTAGATTTGTTTAATCCTTGTGATTGTGAAAAATCGGAAGTTTGAGTGTTGTGAGAATTACTCAAGCTTTGTCTTTTCATTGTAATCTTCTAGCCAATTTTGATTGGTAAACTTGATCGAAGATTGTAATCAAACTCTCATTATTTGTTGTTGGAGTTCTCTTTTTTTAAACATGAGGAAATTTTTTGGTGAATAAAAAGGTTGTAACTTTAGCAATATTTTCCCAAGCCAACTATCACACCTACCGCTCATCGCAATCCATTTCCTCATCATTTTTGCTGCAGAAAATACTCTTTTCACAACAAATACTTGCCTTCCATTGTCGAAAAAAAATTAAATTTTTAACAGAAATCGTGACAAAAATGTTTGTATTGTTCCTTTCCCATAGTTTAGTGTTTTATTTGTTAGTGAAAATTATTTAGTTTGTCTTGTCAATGATCTCATCGTTTAGTCGTGTTTTGTTAGTTACCCTTTTATCTTTAATAATCATTTTTTTAATCTCATTAATTGTAACCAAAAAAAAAATCAAGTTCAATAGTGCCACTTTGTGTAGTTCAAAAGTGCAATTGATTTGACGAACTTCATGGGTTGATAAAGAGGATAATAAGTGTCATGGATAGAATGTTGGATTATGTGTGTTACGTGTATGTAGTAAAATTTTAAGGATAATTATTTTTGTAATTATTTGATTGAGGGTAGCAACCAAAAATAACTCTCTCAATCTCTTCCACTTAAGGGTGGGTGCTTCTCTGCAATACTTCCCCATTCGACCATCTTTGGAAGAGTTTAACAAAAAGAATTTTTGGTGACCTGGGGAAGAATTTCATAGGAAAACTATGGTGCAGCATAAGGAATATCTTATAAGGAAAATCTATTTTTGTGTTATGGTGTATATATTTTGTTGGAATCATAATTTTGATAAAAGGATTAGGTTTAGGTTTTTCATTCTATCAATCAAGTTGTTTTGATTCGGATTTGAGGTTCAAGAGGGTGGGAATTTGTACGCCTTTAAGAGGTAAAACTTTGTTCCCATTCCAGTGATTGCTATCAATTTGGATTTTGGGTTTGTAGTAAAATCAGAGTTCTAGTTAGGAGTTTAAAGTTTGAAAATTTACCCTCCAAACGTTCTTTTGATCCGAAATATTGAGTTAAATTATGTTTTTGGTCATAATTGAAATATTTTTTGTAAGATTTTGGATGAAAGTTGGAAAATTTTAGAGTTTCGAAGCAGTTCTGTGATGCAACGTTGACTGGGGTTGGAAATTGGTCTACCAAAAAATTAACAAAGAGGACGACGCTTGAAGAGCGGTCATTTAGACTTATGAAATCAGTCGACCAGTGCAGTCCACTGGACCCAGTTCGTGGTCGACCGGACGCTCAAAGAGCGGTCAACCGAACTGCTTTTAAAGACATCGGTCTAGTTGACCGAGCTTCTCTAAGGTCGTTTGGACCAGAATTTAAAAATTGAATTTTTTTTAGAACTATTCTATAAGTTTCTCAAGTTGATTCCTATCCCGGTTATAGGTTCCAACGAATCTTTAAACCTTAAAGGTTTAAAAAAGTGAATTGATTTGAATATGTATACTTTGATAGGTCCCACGAAATAGCGAGAAATTTGAACCGATTGAATTCTCATTTGCTTTGGCTTTGACATGACTAAGGTAGAGATTTATTTTATGTCTAGCATTGCACTGTTTTCTAATAACTAATTTTGAGACGTGTTCTCATATTAAAAAAAATGGCATGAACATATTGATGGCTCGTCGGTTTTTCGTATTATCTATTTATATATCTTCACTAGATACGTTTAAATTGAGCATGCATATTTTAATTTCATTGATCAGCTTGATCGTGTGAATCAAGTTTGATTGACTTATGTGGGGGTTATGTTTTCGCTTACGCACATTCGACCATTAGAGGATGTGTTTGATTGTTATTGTTAACTAGAATAATGAGACAGCTGTATGTGTCTTGTCCCTGGGTGCAAAACCCTAAACATGATCAATGTCGTTTTTGGCTTTTGTGATTGCTGAGTATCGCTTTTGTTGTTATTGCCGATGATATGGTATGCTCAGAGTCTGTGAGTGACTATATTTAAACTGAAACTTTCAGTAGTGTCATATTTTATGTTACATATCACATTATAGTGAGTTGCTTTGAAAACTTCCCTACTGGGCTTTGTTATATATTGCATAACTTGTTTTAATTCAGCATATCCATATACATTTATTTATTATATTGTTAAATATAAAGTTTATCCCTATTGAGTTTAGTTGACTCACCCTAACGAAATTTCCCTCCAAGCATTAGTTTAGAGGATCCTCAGTTGCCAATGCGGGGGTGAGCTTGGCATTTACTTCTAGTTATTTCAATGTAAATTTTCGTGTAAGGTTTGACTTCATTATTTATTGTTTGATTTAAGTTGTATCTTCTCATTTAGTTTTGACACATTTACTTTATGGATTTATATCACTATCATATCTGATGTCAATATTGGACCTATGTATTAGTCCAGTTTGGTTATACCTTGACTATTTATTTTCTCACTTAAGTCTTTTACTCCTTGTTAAGTAAATAAGTGAAAGGATTTGACAACTCAGTTCATTTTTAGGTCGGATCGTTTCTCATTCTGTTTCGGATCCCCTTTGGGGCATGAAACAAATTTTGATATCAAAACCATATTGATATCTTAAAAAGTAACATCAATAAAATAGATATTGTAATGATATACAAGGGATCAAATTACTATGCCTAAGGACGTAGTACTAAAATCTATCATGACCCGGAGGCGGACCTAACAAAAACGGCAGATCGAATGACCCGATCCTCAGACAGGACCGAATTGCTCAGTCCAAGGCTAGGATATCAGCGAAAGTTTTAATATAAATTTAAGCCTATAACCCCAAAATAAATGGGTCATGTCCATAGACTGATCAAGAAGAGATGCAAATAACGTAATAATAAATAGAGAGAAACTACTATGTAGAAAATAAAACTATTCAATACCATAAAATAAATTCTACAACCAAAGAGGAAATAAAACTCTCATAGTGAAAAAAAAAAGTTGACACCCACCACATCAATAAAACCTGGGAAGTAGGAGGGTTGTTGGGATGAGTGACTAATTCAATAAGGAAATCTATATACTATATGCAATGCATGAGAAAAATGGTTTTATCTTTCATCTCAAAACCATGATCAAAATGGTATGTCATGCATAAATTTAAAATCTTTTAAAATCCTTTTCTTTTTCCTTTTTAAGTAAAACCAGGCCCATTGGCCACCAATGAGGTAGTGACCAAAACATGGTTGTGTACATAGACAACTAATATCAAAATAATTCTCGTCGTATTTCCATAATGAAAATAGTCCCCAATGAAAAGGAAGGATCACACAAAGATTCCTCTAAACTTACGCATAGAAAGCCGACGACCATTTTCGGGCAGCACATTATCAGTCAAAAACGAAAGAGTGACAGCAATTCAAAAACAAGGTATTGTCACCTAGGTTGCCTATGAATAAGGCTCAACGACGACATAACCTGGAAATCAAAGAATCATTGGTAGTGATCCGAAGATCAAGCTAGCCACTTCGGTTAACGATGAGCAAGATTCAGTGACAACACAACCCAAAATCGAAGAATCTGTGACGATGATCCAAAAATCAAGCCAACCATCCAGGTTGCTAGCGAGCAAGGATTAACGACAACACAACCTGAAATCAAAGAATTTGTGGTGGCCATCCAAAGATCCAGCAGCGTCACTTGAGTTGCCGGTGAGCAAGACTAAGTGAGGACATAACCCGAAATTGAAGAATCTATGATGGCGATCCAAAGATCAAACAGTATCACTTGGGTTACTGAGAAGCAAGGCTTAGTGACAACACAATCCACAAATCAACAAAAAATGACTAAATACCCTGGCCACATTTAGGGATTTGAAACCCAATGAGCATGTCAACACCGTCATATTACCCTTTTACTTTGGGGTTTACAATTCTTCGTAAAAATTGCAATTGGAAAAGGAAATTAAAAAAAAAGGAAAGGGAAAAGGTTTTTTTTCCCCTGCTTGTCATTGTCTGCCCATAGTGTTCTCCACTGATTGAGAACAGTGATCATCCTTCTACCCATGTGTTATTCTTCAAAGAGGAGAACAGGGGAACATCCCTTGTGAAGAACAAAACTGTTTCACGAAGAACAAAGAAGCTCTTTCAATTTTGCGAAGAATAGAGAAGTTGTTGTCGCGCTGTCATCGGTCAAGCGTCATTGTTGGTTGAAGACTAGGAGAGGAACCTCCCGCTGTCACACGTCCATCTTCCAAGCACCGATCATCGTGGACCTGCCGTTCGCCAGTTCGACCGTCACTGCCTCATCTCCAAACTTTCAATTGCGTTTTCGCATCCATCCGACTACACAGAATCAACCAACACTCCTCCACTACCGTAACATCCGTATTAGTCCAACCGTTTCTCCATTGTGCAGAAGATCACAGCCAACAATGATCAGCGCTAGTCGTGCGCCTCGGTGTCCGTCGCTGGTAAAGACTCAATTTTTTTTGAAACAATGGGACTGATTTGGTTCGGGTGTTAGGGTATCTGAAATTTTGTGAATTTTGGAGATTGAATTTTGTGTTGGATTTCAGATTTGTGGAAGGGAAATTTGGTTGGGATATGGACATTATTTGGGGATCAAATTTTTGGAGGTAGATATTTTGGGTTAAGATATTTTTGGAAAAATTTCTGAAATTTTTGGGGGAGATGAGTTTGCTGAAATTTGATATTCCGTTATTGGATCACAATACAAGATTTCAGTTATGGCAGGTGAAGATGCGAGATGTTCTTGCACATATGGATTTAGATGATATGTTATTAGGACTTGATAAAATGGTCATGTCTTGGAGTGAAAAGAAGAAACTTTGAAATGATTGAAATGCCCTATCTTTGATATGTCTGCATTTGTCAAATCAGATTGTACAGGATGTTTTGATGGAGAAATCTACCGCTGAGTTATCATTCAGATTGGAGTACTTGTGTATGAGGAAAACCCTGAGTAGCAAAATGCATTTGAAGCAAAGACTTTATTCTCAGCAGTTGATAAAAGGAGCTTCTATTACAGAATACTTGGTTGCATTCAATGAGTTAGTTTTAGATTTGGAGACTATGAGATGCAAGCATGATGAGGAGGATTTAGGGTTGATTCTACTATGCTCGTTATCTGCTTCATACGGTGCTTTCAGAGATACGATTTTATACAGTAGAGAAACTCTAACTCTAGAAGAGGTTTATGGTTCTTTGTTATTAAAGAAAAATATGAAGTAGATTTTTGTTAGATCCAATTCTCGAGGTGAGGGACTGGTTGTTCGGGGTAGATCAAGAGAGTCAAACAACAAAGGTAGTGAAAATGTTCAGAATTCGAAGGTCAGGTCAAAGTCAAGGAACTGTGATAGAACATGTTATTTCTGTTAGAAGAAGGGGTACATTAAATCTAAGTGCCATAAATTCCATAATGAAATAAAGAGAGCTGCTAAGAAGGGAAAACAATGTTAGCCTTTTTGTTAGGCTTAGATTATTTTGATGATGACTATTTTGATGGAATTAATAAGTTGATTGTTATGCTTTTATTGATAATGCTCTTAATGGTTTAATCATAATATCTATATGTGTATTTATTGGAAATACCCTCAAAATGGGTATTATTATATGCTAATATGTCTATCTAAGTCCATGTAGTGAATATGTGACAACCCGGTTTTTCATAACCTTTTAAAATACATTAAATTTAAAACTTTTGTAAGACAACTAAAATTCTTCATAATTAGAGTGCTAAAACCGAATCGTCAAAATCCATTCATTACACTCGTTATGAAAATCATTTATCAAAACATAAAGGAAGCAATAATAATTTATTTAAAATATAGCAGAAGCGAAAACATTCAAATTAAAACAAGCTAAGTAAATCGTTATATTTTACAAATTACTTTACTCGCCTTTAGCCTAACCAACCACAAGCTCTGCTCATGTAGACCTTTCATAGACTGCTTTGTATTTTGTTTATCGTTCTTCTCGTCATACACATACACCTACACCACAAGTAAACTGTAAGCCCTAAAGGCTTAGTAAGGAATGAGAATATGCAATATAATCATGTCTCTCTTTAGTTCACTGGAATGGGTCCGCCCCAAACCAATATTTTCATTACATTCATTCATTCATTCATAACTCGTACATCGAGCTGAAAGTTGAAGAAACACATATTAGATGGTATAGTTTGATCAACTTCTAGCCCTTTGTGGACTAGATCCGAACTACCCATCCGCCCTTCAACTTCCCATCATTCATCATTTCATTCATTCATTTCATTTTCCTCACTCATGCATGTGAGTACTGCCCCGAGGGGGACTCCCTACTTGTTTTTATTATCATGATGCATGTGGACATAACATAAAGGAATTAGTAATTTAACAATACAAGTAACAAACAAAGAATAGCAAGAATAGTAATAATGAAAATCAACGAAGATAAGAATATTATAATTGAAAGCAACATAGAAGTAAATGTTGGTTTTTAGGTTCCTTCGCACGGCGGAATTACCGATATTCACAACAATGGTAACGTGCGAAACCTATGTATCATGAAAAAAACAATTTTATCATGAACATAAAAATG